>CALSCE010009814.1:923565-949491 GCA_943593645.1 Bovichtus variegatus
AGACAGCAGATGTGTCCATGTGTGTTACATCACTATAAAGTCCAGGTCAGTATTAAAACCATCTGCATGCACGGTGTTTAAAATAAAAGCCTCGGTGTCACCGGGAGGTAAATTACATACAATCTAAGTGACTGAGGTGAGGTTTAGAGGTGACACGCTGCTCATCCATCACACCTCCGTCACACCTCCGTCACACCTCTTTGCAGACCTGCATGCTTCCTGTGAAAGTACCTGTTGTGATATCTGCACCAACTCCTTCGCTATGAAGTAGACGTTCATGAACAGGACCATCCCCATACAGCAGGACAAGAACAGGCTTTGCTGTGAATGAAGGATGTTGAGATTAATCTGCGGCATCACAGCGACACATTGAAACATTTGGAAGGCGGTCGCTGTCCTCACCTCTGTGAAGGATGTGGGCACCATGATGATGCTGTGCTCGCCCGTGTCCGTGATGTTCAGGCCGGGCCTCAGAGTCACGATCAGGTGAGTGAGGGGCAGCAGCCCCAACAGGTACAGGAACATGTTGAGCAGATGGGCCGTGCTCCCATACGCAAACCTGTGGATTCAAACGGAGGAGCTTTCAACTCAACAGGACGTTCAAGGTGAATAATGCATTTGTATTTGGTGCGCTCGGCAGAACAAATCATGTTTCTTCGGTACGCACCACTTCATTGCGAGGTATCTCTTGCAGACAGGGTGGTTGAGGAGTTCGATGCGGTTGTACTTCACCATCGTCTGCAGGAAGAGTAACAGGAAACAGCTCGCTCTTACATGTGGCGGCACACTTTGTGCAAGCGGGAAGACTGAAAAGCATCTCATTGATCTCCCACAGGCGTCATGTAGGAGGACGTCTGTGTTTCTAACATGTGGCGGTGAATGACAAGTGGTTTTGTAATAAATCCAATGACACAATGCCACCGTGCATCAAAGGAAGACGGTCGCTCTTTGAATACACAACTAAGTTTACATAACGCAACTGAACTTTATTTCACATCCATAACAGTATAGAAAGAATCAAATGAAATACATAATGTTTGCAGTTACCTCGTGTCACTGTGTGTGGGTTCATCTAACGCCGTGTTTTCATTGATTATCGATACATTTGGACATAAAAGGCCACGTGCTCCTCTTTCCCTCCGCAGACCTGCCGGTCTCCCTCCATCCACCAGAGGCCCTCACACTCTCTCCCCAGGTCAGCAGACACCACCCACCTACACCTGTTCCCACTTCCTTAATCAGCTCTGCCCCCCCCCCCACCTGCATCTCATTCCCTCGTCAGCCACTGACAACGTGGAGGAAAATGTAGGACGAAGTAAAAAGGGAAATGCATGTTGAGAATCTTTTATTTAGAAGCGGATTTCTCTTATATTTGTGCTTCAAACACTCACATGTGTGCAATAAAAGTCTGTGTGTTAATACATCTGTAATAGTTTTAATCCTAATTAAATGTGGATTTTATCCTGCAACATGTCACAGTAAAATAATTAAAGCATCATCCAAAAATCCAACATTTTAACACAAAATGTATCTTATAAAGTGTATTTTAGTGCCACTATAGGCTCCTGGTTGATATTTATGTAACATTTCACATGAGTCACAATGTGATGTTATAGTAGAATGATATTCATTAAATTAGCGTGTTAATATTACTTGGCATCAGGTGGAATTGTTTGCATACTTTTAAGTTTTTCTAGCGGACAGCGGCAAGTTTCTCAATTATTCTCCTCTCGTGGTTTCCCACAAATGAGCCGATCACAAATCCGGCACAATGTATTGGAAGTGTGCGCTTCACGGGGGCTTCGGTATCACTTGTCCATCTCCAGAAGCGGGAGAGCGGCGGAGAAGAGGAAAGTGGATTGATGGAGTGGCAGTGAGCGTGAACAGGTGGCGGTGGAGATAGTCTGGATGTGAGAGAAGGAGCTGGATGCGGAGCTTTGTCAGAAAAGCGCACTGTGGCAAGATGGATTAAGAAGGAAGGGGAGATCGATATAAAACGATCCGGCTTAATCGCCGTCGAGCGCACGTCGAAGACTCAGATGGTTTCTGGTTCTGGGGGATGGATGTGTTGTCCGCTTAGCAAGGAAGCTCCAATAAAAGGCTTCGTTGATGGAGTTGATAGAGGTTTGACGCAGTAATTTGATTAGTTTGAAACTAAATCTGTCGTGCGTCACTGTGATTTGAAGCACTAATCGGATAAAGTGTTTTCCCGTCGTACCCAGTAAGGCAGCATGTTCCCAAAACCGCTACAACAGGAATTGTTGGAAGTTCGTAGGCTGTTTGTGTGTAGGAGTGTAGGAGAAGAAGAGATAATCAGGACCAGATCAGAGAAAAGACAAAGGTTGCTCACGTTGAGTGCAGCGAGCGGCTGAACCCTCATGGTCTCGTCAGTCGTCTTCATCATTGCAAGTGGAGCTTGGAGCCACTTGAAATTGTATTCAATCTACAACACACACAGAAGTGTTGCTTTTTTTTTTTGCCTGACATATGCGATATACATTATATATTGTTGAGATGTTGGCGGTGAGTTACATGATAGTCAGGACTGTTGTGGTCCTCATCAGACTCCTTCACACAGCAGTCCATGAGGTGCTGTTGAAGAAAGTAGAGCAACACAGTGACGGAGAGTCTAATGCTCAACAAGCCAACAGCAATCTGCAGGAAGAGAAACGTTATTGGGGCTTTGTTTTCTTTGCAAACCTTGTAGGTCTCAGGCAGGAACTCAATCATACCCGTTATGGGACATCCGTTGGCAGAACCATGTTTGAACAGGCTCAAAGCCTCAGAAATTCTGCAAGAAGAAAAACACAAATGCATCTTAAAGTCACTACAACATGTGAAGAGTTGAAGAATTGTGGACGTGGGTGCGACCCAGTGGTAGTTCTCACACACAGACAGCAATCCACTTGTATTTATAACATACTTGTCACTGTCAATTACAGCATTGACCACATCCTTCCTCCCATTCTGCAGAGCCTCGTGGAGGAACGACGTGTCATTCTTGTTTAAGGTGAGCACTGCTCCGCTTGCCAGCAGGAGGCGGACTGCAGCCACGTGTCCCCCTCTCGCTGCGACGTGCAGTGCAGTGTTCTGGCACATCAAACAAGAGACAACATTCATCATGCAACAGTGACGTCTGATGTATTCACTGCTACCTGTAGATATTAGTGCGGCGACTGCAAAAGCTATACTCTCAAAGTCGTCATCATAAATAGGTTTGTACAGATTTGGATAAGGTTGAACCTTTTGAAATAATTGTGATTCCTACCCCGTCCTCGTCGGTTTTATCCAGTAACTTGAGATTGGCTGACAGGAGAATCTCCATACTTTGTGTGTATCCTGCAGAGGCAGCGTGGTGCAGACAAGTCCAGCCTTTGTAATCGCTGTAAACAAGAAGCAGAGTCGAGACTTCTGGCACAACCTCACCTCCTGCTAAGGTGCGTGGAGAAAATGATAAAGTCTGCAGAGGTGAAGCTCCAGTCTTTACACTGCAGGTGTAGCTGGAGCTTTGACCTCTAAAATCACAGTAAACAACGGATCCTCATAGATACGTTTGCATGATATCTTACAAAAAGTTATTTTGTCATTTTTCGTGCATATTCCCACGAATGTCCAGAAAGCCGCCGTAGTGCAGAACCTAAGAACGTAAGTTACGTAACAACATTAACTTGGTTTCACATGGGACACAAACAGCGGCCTCCTGTGGATCTTTGGACCCATCAATCCACCCCGACCTACGTCGCTCTTTACACTACGTCACCTGACTTCCCTACACGCAGCCCTGCACGTCCCGGCTCACGACTGCGTG
This sequence comes from Bovichtus variegatus, assembly GCA_943593645.1. Taxonomy (NCBI): domain Eukaryota; kingdom Metazoa; phylum Chordata; class Actinopteri; order Perciformes; family Bovichtidae; genus Bovichtus; species Bovichtus variegatus. Next base: position 927,374 of record CALSCE010009814.1, read on the forward strand.
TGTTGTATACAAATTACAGTGCATTACTTTTCATAGGTAAGTGCGAACAGTGAATGCGAACAGCCTGAAACTAGACATGCCCAACTAACTGGAATTAATTGAAATAAAACATTCATTTGTAAATTACAACCATTGCAGGTTTGTGAGTATCTTGTAGCTGCACAGTACATATATGATAGCTTAGCTTTGTATGTTTGTGCATGCTTTCTATCATATGCACATGTCTTTACCTGTGAAAGAGAGCTCCTTTGCGCAGCAACAGCTGCACCACCTTGGTGTGCCCCTCTCTTGAGGCCAAATGGAGCGGTGTCAGGCCTCGCTCGTCACCTTCGTTTAGCAGACGCGAGTCTGTGATGGTCTCCAGTAATCGCTGACACGTATTGATGCGGCCATACCTTAAAGAAGAAGAGGCGGGATGAGGAGACGCGGTTGTGGAAGGAGAACGTTTTTTATGATCTGTTGATCTGTGACATGCCAGAGGCGGGGGGGGGGGCGGTTACTGAGTATGTTGCTCAACCTGTAGGTAAAATATAGAGCGTCGGGAGGTGTTAACGACTAATGGTGCTGCAAACTGCGAGAGGACGTAAACTTGATCTTTCTGTGTCTCCGAACCTTTTAAGCAGGTCAGCAGCAGAGGGGCCGTGGGAGAGCGAGCAGTATGATATCATGTGGCCTTCATTTGCCCTCCGGCTCCAATGAAATATGTGTACATCATAGAAAAATCAATAACAATGTTGAATGTCCGCTCATTTCACACCGTTAGGGACATTTCTTCACATGTGCCCGCTAATTGAATTCTATTCTTGTCACAGTTCCTTTGCGTCACTTGATGTAGTAGGTGTGTCACAGCGATGAGTCACCAAAAGGCTTTTCAGCACAGGAATTGCTCGACTGAGCAGTAAGGATGTTGTTCAATTACGGAGACAAAAGTCTCGGCTTACGGACGATCGTACGTCAAAGTCCTCTGAAGAGCCATTTTTGTGGTGTAATTGATCAATACATAACACTTGTTACAGAGGATCTTAAAGACGTAACTAGCGTTTCTTCCTACTGATAAAGCTATTTAAAAAACAGAGGGATACATTCTGTTGTGTACAAAGTAATTGCTCCTGAGAGAGCAGCGTTTCTGCTAATTGAATGTTGTAGCTTTAACATAACGTAATAAATAATATAAAAGGAGCCGAGCGCCTGCACTGTCTGCTACCCACACTGGGCAATGACATTTCTGGCACTTCTTTGATCAAATTTGCAAATTTGGAGCAACTTTGAGTGAAAATCAGGTCAGATTAGTAGAGTTTAGTCCAATGATATGGAAAGTCATGCCCTCGGGTACCAATCGAACTCACTGAGCAGCAAAGTGCAGCACAGACTTCTTGTCCTTGGACTTGCATGCGAGGCCGACCTGCCCCGAGAGGCCCAGCATGTTCTTCACTGACTCATGGATACCCAGCCTGCAAGCGTAGTGGAGCGGGGTGCAGCCATCATTATCCTCACAGCTCAGCAGTGCCTTCACGCCGCCAAGCTAAAGATGGACACATAAACACATTTATCATTAGAATGTATAATAATGTGTTTATTTAGCACAAATGCAAAACAATTAAAAGCACAATTTATAATTTCCTGCCTCCAGCGGTCTCTGAATGAAATCAACAGTTAAAGCTGGAGTCTGGTGTGGTGGTGCAGCAGCGGTGCATCATGGGAGTTCTTCTTAGGGAGGATTCCTTCAGTGTTCCTGGTGCAGCAGCATAATCCTCCACAGAGGTGCATCGTGGGAGTTGGGGTTCCTTCAGTGTTCCTGGTGCAGCAGCAGAATCCTCCACAGAGGTGCATCGTGGGAGTTGGGGTTCCTTCAGTGTTCCTGGTGCAGCAGCAGAATCCTCCACAGAGGTGCATCGTGGGAGTTAGGGTTCCTTCAGTGTTCCTGGCGCAGCAGCAGAATCCTCCACAGAGGTGCATCATGGGAGTTAGGGTTCCTTCAGTGTTCCTGGCGCAGCAGCAGAATCCTCCACAGAGGTGCATCATGGGAGTTAGGGTTCCTTCAGTGTTCCTGCTGCAGTTTCTCCTCCTCTCCTCATGAATGAAGCAGTTTGAGGTTAAACAGCAGAGTTTCTCCTGCTCACTGTTCTGCTGCCGCTCACGTTTGCTCAGCTTGTTTCTCTGAGAACTTCAGATCCAGACGTTCAGGAGTTCAGAGTGTAGTTTTTTTTCACATTCAAGCTTTTTTCATGAAAATTGTTTTTTTTCACATCAAGCTTTTTTCATGAAAATTAATTAAAAAAATTATAATAATTTTCCATGAAAATTAAGTTACTTTTTTCACATTCAAGCTTTTATCAGGAAAATTAAGTTTTTTTATACAGCTTTTTATTACTGTCAAATATAGGAGGTCCCCTCACACTGTTCTGCTGCCGCTAACGTTTGCTCAGCTTGTTTCTCTGAGAACTTCAGATCCAGACGTCCGAGGATATAGGATATATCAAATATAGAGTTAAAAAGTACCGAGAAGTAAAAATGTGTCTTAAAACTGGATAAAAAGTCAGTTTCTGAAGCTTCTGGCAGACAAACACAAGCTGACGCTGCTCAAAGGGAGACGACGCCATGACAGCAGAGAGGAAACGATGCCTTCAGGGACACGTGTCTCTGGACACAACTCTCTACATATAGAACACAGGGCTGGTCGTTTACACATTTTAATGCAGAATGTTTAAGTATGCTGTGGCGGCCATGCAGCATAGAGGGCACATATTACGTAACGTGTACCATGGCTGTAGTTATACACAAACACAACCACACACTCACATGTTCTGAGATCACATCCACAATCTGTCTGTAGACGACTATCAGCTGTAAATATATCAGCATTTTGAAGGCATCGCTGTAGCTTTAGGTGAAGCTTACAATGTTTTAAAGGATCATCTGGCTTAGTGAGAGTATAATGAACTAATGCAGGCTCAAGGCAAATTGATCAAGGACAATGCGGTAATTAAATTCCAGTCGTACCGACATCTTTGTGTAAGCAGCATGCTGTGCGTGTGTACCTGCAGCACTTCTTCTGGGACGTTCTTCAGACCCTTGGGCTGGAGAATAGCCAGGTGAAGGAAGTTACAGCCGCATCTGTCTCTCATGTTCACATTTGCCCCTGAAAGACACAGACACATGCACGGTGAGCACGAGCTGCATGGTCAGGCCTTGTACACATAATGGGAGCGCTGCTGGGGGAGAAGTACAGACGCTCGCCTTTGGACAGCAGCAGAGCCACAGTTCTCCACGCGGCGCAGCTCGTAGCCAGCAGCAGAGGAGAGTTTCCTTTACAATCGATGCTGTTAAGGTCTGCACCCTGAGGAGCAAACATACTTAATTACCTCATTTATTACCACATTCATTTTAACACACAACAAATGAGACCATGGGAAAATTAGCATCTGTATTAAATTCCACGTTGCATTTCACGTGGTAGTTTGCCTGCAGTGGGTTGTGCACGTTGTGCTGTACAGAGCAGGGGAAAGCTTTTACACAACAACAGCTCCCTGACGAGGTGAGATCGGATGTGTAACATATTGCAGCGCGCACGAAGGTTCCCGGATAACGAAATGGAATGGACACTTGTTTTAGAAATAGATTTTTAAGATTTTTAAGCTCAGCAGGGACACATACTGTACAGATAAAAAAAGGTAAAGAATGGATAAACAGTTTGTCTGCTCGGACACAAGATAGACTGGACATAGCTAACAGTTAACAAAGTTTAATGTTTTATGAATGTAGCCATATTTACTACTTCCATAAGATTCTCATAACCTCAGATTTTCATGAAACTTGGAGGAAGGGTGAAGAATGTGGCGATGAAGAAGCATCATATCTGGGAGCAGATCTGAATCACAGGGTATATGCACAAGTTATTTTTACCCTTTTGTTTACATTTAGACACTCTGAGTGTTTCTCAAAGTCGAGGAAGGACCCTTCAGCGGCTGAAGGTCCAGGATGCTCACACACACTCATGTTAGATCTTTTAAAGGTTCGTCTTGAAGCGTCCAACTCGGGGACTAAAGAGATTATTTCCACCAAACCAGAGTCGGTGATTGTTGAAGAGGAAAGACTAACCAAAATAAAAGCCTCGATGAGTTTTATTTCATTTCTGTAGCGTTTAAATGACGTTACAGTGACTTTGAGGAGAGCATGTCACGGCTGCAGGAAGAGATTATTAAACCAAACCAGGCGATTGTTGGAACGGCTTTCCAAAATAAAACTTAGGATTTCTCTGTTTTGATCTGCGTGGTGAAATGATTGTTTCTGTCTATGACTTTGAGGAGAGTTTGAGTTTTGAAGCCTTGCAGTGAAGACTGGACTGGGACCGGTCTATTACAGTTTGTCTATCTTCGTTTTCATTCCAGTTTATACTCAGTCTCACTGACCAGGAGGATTTAGTTTTCTGGGTTTTTCTGTCTGTTGTGTTTGCCCCTCACACCTGCTCCTCCAGCCTCATCAGCTCCTTCCCCACAGCTGAGCTGCTCCGCCCGTCTCTCCACCTGCACACTATCCCATCCTCAGTTTACCTTGTATTTAAGTCCTGTGTTTTCATTTCATTCTTTGTTGCATTTTTGCTTTTCACGTTTGTCTTGCCTGCACAAACCTTGAATATAAAGTGCTTAAGTTCCCGTTGCCTTGTCTCCGGCCTTATGCTCCATCTGCTGCACTCGTTTTAACACAACTCACGTTAGCTCGCCAGCTAGCGCTCGTCAAAGCTTGGCAGGCATAGCAACAGTTACCAAGGAGCTTAACGTGCTGTCAATTACTTGAGCCTGAAAATAGACATCAATATATTGATCCTGTTTAGTGACATGAATTAGTCAATTTTTCATAGGCTTTTATTTTCAATTAGAATGTCACTCTAATGTCGATATGTTTCCCTCTCACTATGTTAACCAAAGGGAAACACACTTCTTCGTATATCTGCCCCAGGATGTGGATTCTGTGCAAAATTGAAAAGGTTCTTCCTCTTCCACCAAGTTTCATGAAAATCGGGCCGTAAATGTTTGGACAAACGGACATGCAGACGAGTTTAGCTGAGGAACATAAAGATGGGAACAGCGGACAAAATGAGGGGGCAAGAAGTATTATACACATAAATGAAATGACAGAATCTGGTCTCTTATTTTGAAATATACAACATTTAAAACAATCAGAGCCTGATTTCAACATGAGTTTTTAAGTAGTTAATCAAATGTGATGTGGATCTGTGCAGAGCATTTTTTATGATATCAAAGATACACGCGTGCAGTGTTTACGAGTTTATTTCCTGTCGCAGTGTTTGCTTAGAGAATGAGACGACAGGAGGAACTCGGACCTGATCAGCTTCTTCCTGGCAACGCAGTTCTGTTAAAAACGCTCTATGAAGCGCAACAGATGGTGACAGATTGTCTACAAGCGATGAGTAGCACCTTTGACATTTACCAAGTCCTGAGGTGTGTTTGAAATCACAAATGGCAGAATGACCTCATTACTGAAGCGGTGCGGACACAAGTCGCCCTCGGCACAGATGGAAAAGTGTCATTTGCACAATTGGAGTATTTACTGCAGACAATATGCAGATTTGCTGTCTTTAAAGCGATTCCTTGCACGAAAGGCCGGATATTAATATCACTGTGTGTGTGTGTGTGTGTGTGTGTGTGTGTGTGTGTGTTTGTTTACCAAAGAAATGAGGTACTCTGCCAGCTCTTTGTGGTCAAATATTGTAGCCCTGGAAAAGTAAACACAGTTGTTGTAAACCAGCCACACAATACGGCGTCTTTGTGAGTCGGGAGGCGTTTTTCCTCCGCTGTCAGATGTCAAACGAGGATGATCTCATTCTGAAATCTGCTTTGTCACAGCGTGATATAACAAACGGATTTTCCTCGTAACAGCTTTGATCTCCTGGATTGTAATAGTTCACTTCAATGACGCACTTTAATAACTAATTCCTGGTATTCTGCTGACATTCTACACACAATACTCACAGTTTCTTTTTTATTTAATCTGCATTTTAACAGGCAGAGATTAAGACCCCCCCCCCCCCCGCCCGTCCTTGTTGGTCTACTCCGCGGCTGTCTGTGCTAAAACAAATAGCTTTTAGATCAAATCAATGTGGGAAGCATATCTTTATTATTTATTCATATCATTATGATTGCACCCCAGTTAAAGCTCATTAGCCTGCCTGCCATACCCACAGGGTTTAACACAGCGGCGTTATAGTGTCGTTGTTATGCAGATGGATTGATCTGCAGTCACGACAGCTTCTTCACATCTACATTAACGCAGTGCTGGACGCTTTAAAGGAGCTCATCTATGAATAGTTTGAGTGAAAAAGCCGGCGCTGTAACCTTGGGATGTGACTTTTCTTGCTCTTTGTGACTTAGTGGCCACTCGAGGGAACGTTTTTATTAATACCTGCTAGCTTAGCGTAGCATAAAGCCTGGAAACAGGGAAGCAGACTTCTGAAGCTCACTGACTAACACGTTTACATCGGGGCGGATTATGTCCTGCAAAAGTGAACAATTCGTGGTTTTAAGGGCCAAAGTGGCTCATTTGATTTGGCAACATCACAATAATGACAAGTGTATATAACAACACATAACATCCCATAACATCAATCCACCTCTCCTCAAAATCATGTTCCCGTACGACTAAACTGCACATGGATTACATATGCATTTGACAAATCACTAAAGTTCCACAAAACACAATTTACAACATTAACCACGTTTTAAAAACACGCAAAAACATCTTCCCCTCAAAGTGATTGAGAACGCAATTCAGTTAAACGGGAACATCAATACTTAGGAGGCAGCGATCTTTCTATTCCTGTTAGTCCTAAATGGTCTTATAAGACCAGCTAAAGAACATCTGAGTAAATGTTTAATACCAACAGTGTGTGAATGTGTGTGAGCCCACCTGTGCAGAGGGGTCTGACAGGCCCCGTCTGTCAGATTGATGATGTCGTCCACTCGGTCCACGGAGGACAGCATCAGTTTGACCACCTCAGTGGCGCCCTGAGTGCAGGCCAAGTGAAGCGGCGTGGACCTGTCATGCTGGAGATGATGAATTATGAACAAATATGATGAATATTCACAACATTATCGTGGCAGTCCGTCATTCTTTGGTACTTGTTATTTCTCTTTTCCCAATTTTAGCTGATTGTCTGGAGGTTTCTGATCGGGCGCAGGATTTATTTCATTTATTGGTTTATTTTTATCGAAACCCTCTTCATACACATTCCTTACTATCAAAGACACATTTGTTTATTATTAAAGAGGCATTTTATTATAATTGAAGAGGCATTTCTGTCATTATTAATAAAGTTTTTTTGTGAGATTTTGTTTCGCCAAGTTTATGAATATTTTTTCTTTCTACGTGGTTTGGAGCTGGTTGTCAGGCTTCTTCCCGATCCGCTGAAATTGGGGGGGAATCAAAAGCGCCGCACTATTATTTCTGCTCCACAGAGACACTATTACATAGTGAGCGAGCCGGAGAATTAGTATGCATGCATGTACTCACTCACACACGTACATATTGTACACTTCCCCAGTGTCACATTAGCAAAGTATCTCCCAGACTTACTGGCTGTAACACAAGCCTCTAAAGAGATAACCAGGACCGCTCCACTCAGCTCCACCGTGCAAAGGGAGGTAATCACTTTAACCAACCAAAGCTATTACTGTACTCCCTATTCCTGCTGCAGCGCTGGACACGACCCCAGAGTGAGAAATAACCATCAAACCCAGATGGCCGTGATAAGACTGACGTGCTCTAACAGTACAGAGAGACAGGGAAATGCTTTTTAGGTGTTAGGCAAATAAGATCTAGATTGAATACACAACCTGACGGAGCATATAGAGACAGATGGAGGGCCAAATGTGAAATCTGCAGGTGTTGTGTTTATGAGTGGTAGGAAAATCAGCGGCGACAACCAAATAATGTTTGCTCTGCCTGACGGAGAACTGGAAGTGTTTTTGATGTGCACATTTACATGCGCTCCTTCTGTGTTGTTGTTTCGTACCTGTTGCTGGTCAACTTTGGCCCCGGTAGCGATGCAGAAGGCGATGGCCTCGATATTCCCGCCACGTACAGCCAGATGGAGGGGACTGCTGTTTGCCTTGTCTAAGTAGTTGATGTGAGCTTCGGTTTCGTGACCTGCCTTCACTGCTGCGAGCGGGAAATGTAATCAACTGTTTCAATTGAGGATGATGCACTGAATACATATCGGGCATAAACGAAGGTTTCGTAGGTAAAGCTGGGGTAGGCAGTTTTTTTTTGTTGTTGATGAAATACCATAATAACCTTTCAGCATATTGTAATTTAAGTGGTACCCCAGGGAAGGCAGAAAACAAACTTCAGCCCAGTGTCGTCTGCCTTCCTGCCACGGCCTGAAGATCCACTGAGATTAGGTCGATTAGTACGCGACAGCTGTTTTTGTTGCCTTCGTTTTATACCTTCTTTGACTTTAAAATGTATGTTTCATGTGAGTCATTGCGTCCACTCATGGTGGGCTGTCCTAACAGCACAAGAATGTGAATATCCATTAATCTCCCTGCTGAACTATCGCAGAAATATCATAAATATTTTGTGCTGTGACTGCCGAGCAGACCTCCCACTGCGGATAAACACAGTGTCAGTGTGTGGCATCTGGCCTGTGTACGAAGTTACACATTCTGCTAAATGTCTCCAGGGGCGGAGGAACTCTCTTATCTATCAGTTTAATGTGCCGTTTGGCCTTGTTAAAAACTTTTTCATTATTGTCAGCACTTTAGACTTTATTATGAAAGACTAATCTTTTTTTGTCATACCGGCCTTCAGGATCACTTCCAGGGCTTTCTTTGCACCCGCAAAGGCAGCTGCGTGCACGGGGAAATGGCCGAGCTTGTTCTGTTTGCAGAGCAGCGCTCCGTGCTTTATCTTTGACGGACAGGAGAATGGATGGAGAGAAAGACAAACAAGAGACAATTCTTCGTCAGAGACAAAGCTGCAGAGGGCTGGCAGTCAGTATAAAGAACAGCTACATAATCTGTGCTGTGCAGATGGGTATCCAGGAAGACTGAATGAATCCACCAGCGCTTCACTCTCGTACATACCAATGTGCTGAGAGCCTCGTAGTTATTGATGGAGCAGGCGAGTATCACCGGGGTGTTCCCAAGGTCTCCCTGCAGATTGCAGTCCGTAGCACTGTAGGACAGCAGCAGCTGCAGGGGGCACAGATAAAAATGTAAAAGTGAGCTCCATCCGGGCGTCCTTTATCCCCCGCCATACCATACTGTGTCCGTTTGTGGACGGGGGCCAGATGCTGTGCGGATGACGGGACAAGGTCTGTTTAAGTAGATATGTAAGCAGATGTGAGTTGATTTTAAAGAGCACTGCAGCTCTAAGTGCTATAAAAGATGTGCTGTGATATGTGACGTCTTTCTACTTTAATCATTTATTGTCATCGTACAACAAAATGCAGTTTTAGTCCCTCAATGCTCAGGCTGTTCTCCTTTACTGTTCACGTATACCTACGAGTAGTAATGCACTTTAATTCATGTACAACCCACGTGATCGTGACGCCGTGCAGGGAAGTCAGGTGGCGTCGTATAAAGTCCACATGTGGAGGAGTTCAGGGAGGATGGACGAGTCCCGTGTGAAACAAAAAGTCAGCGTTCACTCATTATACTGCACTTTTGTTACGTAACTTATGTACTAACTTAACTAACGTCACGTGCGTAAGTCGTCAGTCGACATCACGCGTGTGTGAGGATGAGTTCGGCTGCACGAGGAAAAACCAAAGACAACATTTCTACGATGGAGTGAGGAGGAAAGAAGCTGCCGTGCACTGTGGTGGTACGGCAGCAGGTACTTCTTCAGTGTTATTAGGTCGAGATGATGAAAGAAATGTAGTTTTACTTCGGGCTTCCTGTTGTTGGCACACTGGGTCTATCAAAGCAACTAAAGCTGCGTTTGAAAAAGTCAATTAGTCCACGTTTGAAAATGATTCGGGGAATCTGTATTATAGATATATATATATATTAATGTTTTCTTTTAACTAGACTTTTCATTTGTGTACGGTCCCTTCAAAGTAAAAGCTCTGAATTGAACATTCCATTACAACAGATAAATTATTAACAGTTTTATTAACAGTAATCTCCCTCGTCATCTGTATCTATGAAGTCGTGTACGCATCTTATAAGGCTCTTGTTATAAACGAGAGAGCCCGTATGAAGCCTCACCTCCACCAGGTCGTTGTGTCCGAGGCTGATGGCCAGGTGCAGAGGGGCCAGGAGGGCCGTGTTGAGGATGTTGGGGTCGGCCCCCAGGTCCAGAAGAGCCCTGCCGCTCTCCGTCTTGTTCCGCTCCACTGCCCAGTGGAGGGGCACGTTGCCCTGCTCATCGCAGCTGTTCAGACCTGGCAGAGAGATAAATGTCCGCTCGCACCAGACGTACTGCTTCATGGTGATTTGCAGCGCACATATTGTAACATGCAGTGCGGCACGCTTACCCTGCGAGTCTATGATGGAGGTGATGCATCGGATGAGGGTGATGTGGTCCCCTGCGGCGGCGTGATGAAGGGGACTCGCTCCACATTCATCTTTCTCACTCAGGACCTCTGGGTTCTTCCTCACCAGGTTCTCCAGGAGAGCCAGGTCCCCCTTCTCGGCCAACTACACGGGAATGTGGGATTGAATATAAGAGACGGAGAGTGAAGATAAGAGAAGAGCCTGTTATCCATTAGTCCGGCTCTGAATCCACCGCAGACGACATGGAAGCGAGGACTCGTACATACTAATGGAAACAGGAATCCAGAGCCATCAGTGTCTCGTTTCTCATGTCATAATGTCTAGTTGGTAGATTTTCACTGGCGCTTTCTTTGACCACAATGTCTATAATTCATTCATCAGACATGTGTGTGTAACATAAATCTCGTGCTACTTACTGTGAGGAGGGATAACGTCCTTCTGGGGAGTTTTTTTTTGCATTTTGTGGCAAATATTCTGCTACAACTTCTCATCTTGGCGTCATTGACCAAGTAACTGACAGAATAACGTGATTTTGAAGCATGAATCAAATGTTTTGGGTGGGTTACTACCTGTCCCGCGACCCAAGCAAATTGAGGAAAACTGCAATATTTGAGAGAGTTTGGTGGCGGGCTCACCTCGAACACATCCAGTTTTGCCAGGGCTGGATCCTCGTCCTCGATCACATACGTGTAACAGCTGGTCTGCCGGGCCACCTCCCTGCTGAAGTCCATCGCTCAGCTGACGCTCATGTAGACAGTGAAGGCGAAGGCACGTGTCTGGACAAAAGCACACACGTTGATGCAACATACTGAAGCAGAAAACAATTCCAGCGCAGTTTCAGTATAAAGCTTGCTTTACAAGCTGTAGTGTTACGTGACCGAGAGGGCAGATAACTCCTTAAGCCATAGGCTCGTCTCGCCATAAGGGGATATGGGCACAGATGACTTTGTCTTTACCCGGAAGGGCGTTCAGATCCGCCGAGCGTTTGGAGGTCTGAAGCCCTTCTGTTGAAGAAAGCAATTATGTTCTTCGCAGCTGGGGGGGGCAGCTTGTTTGAGTCGGTCCCAGGTGTCCTTGGGTGATCCTGGCTGAGCGAGATTGAGCGAGACCTTGTAATTGTATCGTACGAGGCCCTCAGTCACATCAAAAGGCCAAACAGCAAATGGCATTTTTGGTGAGCAAATTACTGCGGAGAAAGTTCTCGTTGAAATCCCCTCGACCTTAAGCGGCGCCGCTGCTCCGGCCTGTGGTGGGAAGTCATTTTGTGGAAATGACTTTGTGTTTCCATTGTTGTCAACTGTGTTCATATATTCACGCAGTATTGTACTGAGGTGCTTCTGTAACAGGGCCTGCTCTCACTGGCTCCTCCACCCACAACATGACCATCTGTATATCAATTACTCGCCTTTGTTAGTCTGAATTTGTAAAGAAAGATGTGTTTTTAAAAGAGGCCGCTTATCAACGGCAACACTATATCAATACATCCGTTACTGGAACACACTTCCACCCGTCCCTCTCCAGGCACTCGCTCCAAGTAAAGAAGAAAAGCCGGAGTTTTATTTTTGATTTGAGCTGCAAACTCGTTTTTTTGCGGTTGGTATTGGAAGAAAAATTGGAAGATTGGGAGATTTAGCAACGCTAAAAAAAAAGTGGAGACGTGAGAGAAAAACTAAGTTTTATTCACAAATCCAAGGCAACACGAGGGAGTGACTGATGTACAATGATCCTTTTGTGTCTCCCGATGAGATCAATAACGAACTCTGACCTCTGCGAGCCGCGGTGATCAATCTGATTGACTTCTCCTCCAGCAGCTCTGCAGATCACTAATAGATCCTTCTGACCAGTAAATAAAGAAAGAGAATAGTAAAGCAGCAGTGTAGCTCAATCATTGCTTCAGGGGACACATATATTCACATATAGATTATTGATACAGACGCAGGAATGCAATACAATGCAGTGCGTTTGTAATGAGAGACGGCATGTTCCTATTATGATCCATCAATATTTCAGTGCAGCTCCTACTTTGATCATCACTTAAGTCTTCACCACAATGAGAGTAACTGACGAGTCACACTAAATACAGCAGCAGTCGACTGCACCTCACTTCACCTCCTCTGCAGTCCGCACACAACTTCCTGTTACAGTAAAACCCACACAATGAAACCTCATTTTCCTCTAATTTGATGACATCCCACATGTCCTCCTCCCCATCATTTCCGAGCAGCAGCGGTAAAAAAAAAAAGAAAAACAGAAAAAAGGAGTCATTGTTTTGTTGTAACTGAACCTGCCACTCGTCTGTTTGCAGAAGCCAAGCGTACAGGAAGTAAACACATTTACCAATCAGCTGGAAAACTCATTTAAACCCATTTCACAATGACGTCCTTTGCAAGGGATTTGCTTTTAAAGTCTCGTATTACAGTGTTTATACTTAACAATTACAGCAGTAGTATTGACACAAATGGGATAAATCTTTGCTTATGAAATACATTAAGAAAAAATTTTAAAAAAAAGAGTCTTAATTACCTTTATACATAAATCAGAGATTTTTAGTTCAGAATGGATTTCTGCAGCGAAATAACTAAGTTTCACATTAGATAATAATAATGGAAGATTAAAACCAACGCGATTATAAAACTGGAAGTTCTCATTGATCAATAAATGATGAACTCAAATGAAGAAAAGAAAATATTTGGCTCAATGTGAACACTTTGTTAGATGTAACTCTGCACAATCACTGACTCACTGCATCAAATACAATCAGGTAAGTTGACATTTTAGGCAAAAACTCAAACACATTCTCCTCAATGAAAGCTTCTGTCAGCGTCAACATCTCTAACACTGTGATCCACCTTGTGATGAATAAGCAGGAAGGTTCACACATTGGGGACAAAGTTGAAGTACTTACTGTGTTTGTGCTGCTGGGGATGAGCTGAGCAGCCTGGATGTTCTCCTCATCACTGCAATGGGGCTTTAAATAGTGTGGTGAGCGAGCTTCTCCCCAGTCTGTGTCCTAACGCAGGCAGACGCTGCCCCTTGTGACCAAATGAGTCTCCTGGTGTTTCCACAGAGAAGAAGGCGAGCTCATGTTGTAATAAGATCAGACGGCGAGCAGCTATAGATTAAGAACCAAACGCAATGCTGCCGTCTCCCGAAGCGTTTCAGTTAATGTGTCTGGACACTTGACACTGGGAGGGAGAGTTTTTTACACTAGAGCAGAACTTCCTAAGCTTTGGAGGCTTAAAGCCCCCGAGAAATTCCCCCAAAAAAACCCCTCCGATGTCACGTTGGCACAGACGGACACATACAGTACGTACAGTACGTTTCTGTCTGCTTCCTTTTATTGACATCAATCCTCTGTACACTTTCCCTCCACACTGCTCCGGCGCCCCTCCAGCTCTGGCTGGTTGACGTGGAGCGCTGGTGGGCCGGCGCGGTAAGAGCCGCCGCAGACCCCAGACGCCGCGCGGAGAGACACAGAGCGCTGTCCCTTGTGCTCACACGCATAATCAGTGTGTGTGAATTTGAACAGATGTTAATGTTTAAGTCCCGCAATCCAGCTTTAATAGTAGCATAGGTTCTAATGAAACTATACACACACACACACATGCACACACGCACTAGATGCAGCAGAGAGAGAGGGAGTTACTTTCTTTTTACAAATAAATTGCACCCAAATAACAAAATGTACTTTTTGAAAAATACTTGACATCCATCTCGGGTCGAAACTCTTCATTTCCTGCATTCTGGTGATTTTTTTTTTTTTTTATGCACAAAATCCAGACGCCAGGTGACAATTCAGAGTATAGTAATGTGTTTAAATGTGGCACTCATTCACTTCATGTTCTTCAGAGGACACATGGGACAGCGGTTGTCCTGCTCCTCGGAGGTGAGACCTCGGGGTGGTCGTTGTGCACCCGGCGCCGCTGCTCGCTGAGGCCAAGGAACCCACATGTGACGCTGGTGCAGCTGCTCAATCAAAGACCCTGACACATGCACAGTCACAGTTTGCTCGGCCCGTTGTTTTCTATCCAAGATACATCTTCTTCTCAGACGGCACTATTTTGTGGTGTCCGTGGAAGTTTAAGTTTACATTTCTGACCTGGTCACGTAACTCCCATCTCCTCGCACAAACAAACATGCTTGTGTGTTATTTTTTCATGTACTTTTATTAGTTTTTCCCAGAACAAACACTCTACACTTTGATGAATCTGCTACATGGGGATAGTTTGTTCTCGCCCAGCTGCACCAGAGGAAGTAGAGCGTGCGTTCAGGTCCAGAACAGCCTTCGCCATCAATTCAAATTTGCAGGGTTGACCTTATTGTTATCATTTGAAAGGCTCCTTGACATTTTCAACAAACCAAAGTCGGAAACATGACCACCCAGCTTCACAGAACGTACTGTGTACCATTTATCAAAGCTTTACTGGAGGAAAACTGTTTCCTTCACTGCCCATGTTCTGCTGCGTTTTCCTTTAAAAACCAGCGACTGCAGAGGATGAAGATGACCTCGCAGACTTCCTCGTTGATGGCGGGGATTAAGGAATATTCCTCAGGGATTCTTTATCAGGCAGGATTATCAGATAAGGTATATCATTAACTAAGGATTATACGTGTGTTTCTACCAGCGTTATCATGAAGGGAATAAGCATCATCGCAGGTTGTTGACTGCTGAATGTATATTCTAATTGCCTGCAGCACTGCATTAAGTTAATACCAGGCAAGAATATTACTGCAAATAAGATGAACCAACACTTTGTTTTACACTGAAATATTCCAACAACTGCAACTGGATTGAAATGAAAGTTAAAAACAGAGATTTGTGGTCCACAGAGGATAAATCCTGATCCCTGACGTTTCCCTTAACGCCACTTTTAGTTTGACATTTTTGGCAATTTAGGAAAATATTTCAAAATTTACAGTGTAGACTTTCATGAAATTTGGCACATACGTTCATGTCGCCCTCAGGATGAATCGTAGTAACTTTTATGATCCTCGCACTTTCCATGTCGCTCCATCGTCAGGTGAAACACAGACTGAGATGGTGAGAACGTTACCTGCTACGGCAAACATCACTGTTAGAATTTTATTCTGTACAATGACGTTTAAAACTTTACAAAGATATTTCCTGGCTCACAACATCCCTGAACCAAACACTAAAAACTAATTGCAAACACTGAAGTAGGTCTGATTTACAGCGCCTGCTTTATAATTAATGAACCCATAAATACGCAGAGAAGCAAACACTTTCCTAATTTTAGCTCTTTAGGTTATATTTTTCTGGACACACGTATCCATCACAATAAATGTCACCTGCTATACTACTATATATTCAGATCCAGAGTCCAAACCCAGCACAAAACTAATATTTGCCCAGTTATTGTTCTCCGAGGTTATCTTTGAGATGTGCTATTGTCCGAGGAATATTTGCGGAAAAGCCCCACGCGCAGCAGAAAGCGAGTATTACCTCTCCAGCTGAGCTTGATGACTCGCCCGGATCGGGTTGTATAAGATGAATAAACACGAACAATATGCTGGTGTTTGTTTTGGAAACTGTGTGTGTGATCAATTAATGCACAAAGGCGGAGATGGAAGATAGAGCGATGCAGAGGGAGTCGTGTGTGTTTTGACTGAATTTGTTTCGGGGATTGTTCGTGTATACGTAATGGCTCTGTAATGACTGTATGATTTGAATATCCTGCCATTCAGACGGAGGATATGTGTATTTAGCAGTGAAGAGGCGCCCGTGTCAGGACGCTCCGCTGCACGCGTCCAACTGCTGACGAGCCGGTTTCAAGCTCTGGTGCCGGAACTGAATTATACATTCATGCCATTATGCAGAGGGCCGACTGCAGCGTGCATAACACAGGCTCCCCCACATGCATAGCACTATTACTAACTATAACACACATAAAAGATACGTTTCCAATGTTACACTTTTGCGCTGATTTACATATTGAGTGTTTTATTGGCAGCAGAACATGGAGGAACGTTTGCTCTTTAAAGATCCAGTGTTTGGTATTTAAGGGGTCTAAATGTGATATAATATTGAGAGCTGTGTTTTTATTAGTGTATAAATCACATGAAAACACAGCTAACACTCACCGCCATGTTTAGGGCTTATTTTTTGTTATTTTTACTGTTGTTTTTATTACATTTTGTAATAGCTTGCCATCACTATGATGGAGTGATATTGTTTTCTGTACTATTTATCGATCTTGTGTTCTTTATAACATTGTGAAATTATCACATTCTTTTGTGGAGGCGCAGTGTTTCTGCCTCTTCCTGCGCTCTATATTATTTGTTATCTGCTACGCTTTTCAAGTTGTAGAAATAAAGTTAAACTTCAATTTAGCCCAGAACCGACAAACCAACTGGCTCCAGACAGGGCTTTTACTTTGAAAGAGCCGCTGGAAGTTCGTGTAACGAATGTTGGAAGACGCAGAAGAAGTTTCCTCCCAGAGTTTGTTCAGGTATTTAATCTGCAACCTCACCGCTAGATGCCACTAAATCCCGCGCACTGCTCCTTTAATATTGGTTTCCAAAGTGTGAAAAGTCAACGTGTTGCTGCTGAACACCAAAGCAGCTGAGAGCAGCAGTACGCATAGTGCTACACCTGCAGAGCTGTCACTCAGAAGTCCACAGCAGCCTAAGTGGTGTGTGTGTGTGTGTGTGTGTGTGTGTGTGTGTGGTCCGGGTAACATGTGGTCCTGCGTTGGTGCTCCATCACTTATAGATGAGGTTACCTCTTAAGAGTGCCGCCGTCCTTGGGGAGCGCGCAGCAGGCCTGCATGCCAGGCTGCTTTTCGACACTCTATTTGTCCCCTGCTGAAGAGGCAGTCAGCATGTTTGACTTTTCACAGGTTTCGTCCCTGGATTATATTCAAACAACACATCACTTCCACGTCCATTAAACCAACACGAGCGGAGGAAACTTTCAATGCTTGTTATGCTCGTTTCAGTGATTTTTCGGCCTGACAGTTACGAGCCTTTCGCACGTTGTAAATCACTCTGAACCAACAATGCAAATGTCTGTATAATTATGTTTACACAGTGCAGCTCCTCAGTCATACAGGGGATTAGATTCTTTCTGAGCATATAATTAAGAGCTCACAAACATGCTGTTCAGGCTTTTCCTCTTTTGAAAAAGGAAAGATTGTAGGATGCTCGTATTTCTCCGGGGCAATTAAAACATTTGGATGTTAACGTGTTAATAACAACAGCACAGAGGTGAAATGAATCATGATTCATGGTTTTAATGTGACTCAGTGCCTGTCCATTTAGTCTCCAGTGTAAGTAAACAGTTGTCTTCAGCTGCACTAGAAGAACTTTCTTCAGTTCACAATCTGCAGACTGTCAGTGTCGGACTTCCCTCTGTGCACAGTGTCATTCATGTATTTATGTATTCAGTGTAAAGCAGCACTTTTTAAGGGCCCTGTTATTATTTTTTGCTTGCCGCACAGTTATGAAAGGTTTATGAGACCCTTTTACACGTTGACTCACATGCGTATGGAGGCCGAGAGGTGACGAAGGTAAACAAAAAAAGCAGATGAACACAAATTATGTTTTGCAGAAAATATCGAGTCAACATGTTCTATAAACGTCAAACAAATCCTCATCATCAAGCGTCGTTTGTTCAGGGAAAATTGACTTTTGCAGAAGTTCTTTGACAGCAACACTCTGAATTCATACGTGTTGAGTTAAATAACAAGTCTTAAAATGTTTATTTTTGTTAGACTTTCTGTGTTATCACATCTAGTTATCTCCTTCCTTTATCTTCCTTTTTATTTATTTTTGATGCATTTCTCTAAATATGTTTTTCATTTAGGCCTCAACAGGGATATGAAAGTAGTTTGCTTTTAAACTTTGATTCTTGGCTCCTACAAGCAAACCACGGCGTGTCCCATTGTCCCACTATGAAGTGTGCAGTGTCTCAGAAGTGGGATTAGTACTTGTGCTCTCTGAGGCTGCTCTGAATTATGGTTTAGAAGGATATTTCTGAACCTAACTCTTTGAATTGTTCCCCTTGTGGGCCAAACATTTGAGCAGCATAAGACGATGATGTTCATAGTATTTGTGCGTGACAGGCTGTGGGTCAGAGCGGTACTGGACATGAGAACTAACATGGATGATGTCCAGGAGCTTCTCTTTGTGTCTGTTTCTCTCTTCCCTTTCGATTCTCTGTTTTCTATCTCCACAAAGCCCCAGCTGGTGCGAGCTAAGCTGAGGTGAGCTCGACTGCATTGTCTTGAGAATACTGTGAGCATTAAGACTGAAGCCCCCTGAGGTCTGAACCCTTGATCCTGGTGGCTGTGATTATCTGTGTGGATGCGTACAGGTCAAATTAGAAAAACAATCACGAGCTTCACAGGCTGCCGCTGCCGCTGCCGCTACCACTGCTGCTGCTGCTGCCACTGCTGCTGCTGCTGCCGCTACCACTGCCGCTGCTCCAGCCGCTGCCAGTACCACTGCTGCTGCTGCCGTTGCTGCTGCCGCTACCACTGCCGCTGCTCCAGCCGCTGCCGCTACCACTGCTGCTGCTGCCACTACTACCACTGCTTCTGCCGCTACCACTGCTGCTGCTGCTGCTGCTGCCGCTACCACTGCTGCTGCTGCCGCTACCACTGCTGCTGCTGCCACTACTATCACTGCTTCTGCCGCTACCACTGCTGCTGCTGCCGCTATCACTGCTGCTGCTGCCGCTACCACTGCTGCTGCTGCCGCTACCACTGCTTCTGCCGCTACCACTGCTGCTGCTGCTGCTGCTACCGCTGCTGCCGCTACCACTGCTGCCGCTGCCGCCACTCTGACGTTAGAAGGCAAAAACTCAGTTTTCTACACGGCAGCGCTGAAACGGGAGATTCAGAACATCTTTACCCTGAGTTTTAAAAAAGCTCCGTTTTCAGTGACTTAAAACTCCGTGTGGGTTTGGACGAAAGGACGAAACACATATAAAAAGCGTTGTTTACAAAAAGACCTGTTTCAGTAGTTAACTACATAGAAAGTGTCAAATAAGGAATTTAACTACGAGATTTACGTAGCAAATATGAATGTAGTTGAACTACCAGCAAGCTACCGCAACTTTTATCCAAACTACAAGTTTAATTACATGTAGTTCTCTACTCCAGCATCATTTTCACATAGATGCAGGAGAAGGATGTGTGATGCACTTCATTTGATTCTCTCTGCAGCTGATACCTGGAGGAACATTTCCCCTGAGCCGACCTTTAATCCTCTTTAACGGTGCTCTCCCATCAGTCAATGCTGCGCTCTGTGCCGATCATTAACACTGCATTCACACTTCTGATAAAATTTGAGGTATATTGTGATTTTTTTTTTTGTCAAACGTAATTAAAGTCAAATCTCGCGGGAGAAATGTTGACCGTACTTCACATTAGCTAGTTTACTCTTCACTTTAAACTGGACATGTATTAGCATTTGTCTGTTAGCTTAGTTGGATAAGCTAACTTTTAACATAATTTTCCAAATCTTGATGCTGAGGATCCCTACAGTGCATGTAGAGCTACAGAAACACAGTCTGCAGCTTCTTAAAGTAAAAGTTGCTCTTGGTTTCTGAACTTCACACACATGTAATCTGACCAACATTAGCTTTAATGGCACTTTTCTTAGCACCTCTACAAACACTGGTTGTGGATTAGCAAGCGGATCATGAGTAATGTTAGCTCCACTCGTCTGGCGCAGACAAAGCTTGTTAATCCTGACACCGGGGGGGTCATGCCTGGCTAAACTCCGCCCCAAAGAGCTGACCACCACGGCGATGTCTCGCTCTGAGGACGAAAGACATTGCATAATCACTCATTTGTTGTTTTGCACACACATGGAAACTCACACATTGATCATCTATAAGTGATGAGTTGATTTCTGATTATTTTTTAAAAGCGAGCGAGAGTTCCTGTGATGATCATAAGTGAGGACGAAATACAGGAAAGCTGAGCGAATATAAAAAAGAGAAGAGATAAGAGGAAGAGACGAGAGTCCAGCTCTGTTTTCTCGCCCGTATTTAGTGATTGAGGATGAGCAAGTGGACTGACAGGCATTGTGGGTAATCAGCTGTTCTCCACTCCACTCTGCTACCATTAGTTTGAAGGTCAGTGGGGGGTCACGACAGCTCTGCGGCCGATACCTCCCAAACGGTGGTAATGAGTGAACTGCTCTCAGCAGTGGACGCTTTCACACACACACTCTTCACACAACAGCATAACACGGCTCCACTGACGGTTGAATTGACTGTAATAAGCAATAAAAAGCACATTTACTCAAGTCTTTTTGGACTTTTGTTGATAAACCCTACCGTGCACAGGTCCACCTACACACTAGCAACCAGGAAGAGATTCAAAAGAACTACAAAGAAACGAAAAAGAACTACAAAGAGACACAAAACAGCAACAAAAAGAGGCTAAACCCTATGAAGTCTGTGTTTGAGAGGAGGTGAGGCCTTTTGCATGTCTGTCCACGGACATTTCTCATTATTTACCCATGAGCCGGTTTATTTCTCTCTGCTGGTGGTGTAGATGTGGAACAACAAGGTGCGTATCAGTGTGAAAATGAGCTGCAACGTTTAGCTAATGAGCATGACACCACCTTGTGGAGACAACACAGATTTCTGAGTGGAACACACACGCTGAGGGATTTAGAGACAGAGTGTTTTCAGACCATTCACCAACATCCCACTGCGCTCGGAGAGGCAGGCTGGTAAATTAAGAGTGGAGAGGAAATGCTTATCTGACAAATGCACCAATATGCTTGTGGAGTGCAGTATCTGTCTGCAAACTGTGGCACTTCTTATTAATCTTTTTTTACCTCGTGGCCACTTCTTCCCTCAGAATTGCTGCATCAAGGACATTAGTTCTGAAATGTGTTGCACTTCTCTGTTCAAGAGGCAACACCAAATCAAACGGAGCCACCTCCCCTTCCCCCGCACCCCCCCCCAAGTACAGTCAGGACTGATGAATTTGAAATTGATGGCAAATCTTTATAAGTGCAGGCACTAACTCGGGTGATGAGGACAACTGAAAGATGAGAAATGAGAGGAGGAAGAGGTGGAGGGAGAGATAGCGAAGTGGAGGCAGCTCAGCGGATGGGGGGGGGATACACTGGTAGATTTATGGCTTCTTGTTTAGAGCATACTGCTGAAACAGACTCATAAATGTTGTTGATGGTTCGCAAATAAATAACTCCCAGCATGTCTGCTCAGCACACAATAAATAATCCTAAAAAGTTTAATCATTGTCCATCCTTTCCAATTTATTTGGGGGATATTTATGTGAGCTCACAAATACAGTAAAGTACACACGGAACAACCACGCAGAGGCGCACACTATCTTTCCATCTTACCCCATGTGTCACTTTCAAATCTGTGAAGTGAAGTTGTACATTCAAATAAAAATGTTGTGTCAGCAAGTTTTGCAGAAACTAACTGCGTCTAAAACTCTGTTCGACAGAGGCATCAAAAGTGGTGTCGACATACGGGCTCAGAAGACAAACGTCTTCAACATATGAGAGATTTTAGCAACGTAAGAGGGTCGGCAGGAGGTCGGAGAAGATAACTAAAATAACTACGTCTACTACAATAAAATACTTAAA
>CALSCE010009814.1:965288-976491 GCA_943593645.1 Bovichtus variegatus
TCTTTGTTCCTTGTTGGTTCGTTTGTCTTGGTTCCCCGTGTTCCCTCGTTCCAGTCCGGTTTGTCTCGCAGTTTTGCTTCTTTGCTCGTTGGCTTGTTTGTTTGTTTGTATGTTGTTTGTTTGTGGCTTTAAAGAAACAACGCTCTCTTTTGACTAACCCTCCGTGAGTTACCTGCCTTGGGGTGCTCGTTACCTCGCCCCTGATAGGCTGTATGTGTGCGCATGCAGCAGCTATATGTTTCGTTGGATTTCCATCCCGTGTGTTTCAAACATTACACAAAAACAATCTTTCCTAAGAGCTCTGTCTCCACTCTGTGTATCTCCGCAGCTTATAGCCACTGGTAAAACGGTGTCATGTGCTATTACATTATGTAAGATTAGAGTGGCACTCGTGTTTTGAAAAAAACCCACGAGATGTTGCCATTGTTTTCTTACTGTGGGCTATAATTTTTATTAATCCAGTAGAACGTGTCATCCTTGATATTGAGCCAGAAGGATTTGTGCTGCCCTGACCCTCTTCTGTTTACAGTGAGTCACGGGTGTAGATGTACAGCAAATACACTTAGCACAAGCTCATAAAAGGAAGCCTTATCCAAATTGCTGGAGTGCAGTAAGGAGCCGGTATTACAGGGACTTTTGCTTTTATATTTCCCTGCGTGAATGTTCAATCCTCATCCCTGCAAAGACGGCTCTTGGTGCACATGACTTGTATGTGAATGCAGTATGTTCCACTGGAAGTGTGTTTTAGAGGCCTGCTTATCTGTATTCACATAGACACATCAATATGCAGGAAGCGTGTGAAAAGCATCAGGACCTCCCCAACCGTTTGCCACAATCAGTGATTTAGTAAGAGCCTCAACATTAACATATGAGTCAGGCTGTGTTCCTGGCATCATAAATTAATGCTCAGTTGTAATATATGTATTGCATAGTTTGCAAGAGCAGCTTCTTTTTATTTTGATTTGTGTCCATGCAAAGCTTCCAGATAAGAAAGCACGCCCTGTTTCTACACTTCAGTCTGGGGAAATAATGGCCGAGGATTCGGAGCGTTTTAGAGAGATCAATGTTCCTACTTGCCAGACGTTTCAAGTTGGGTTTTCTGTCTCCCTCCCTCTCCTCCCTACATCAGCCATGTCCAGCCTTCTGCTTGCTCTTAATGTGGATGAGCACCATTACTCTCCCCTTTATCTAATAATCTAGTCTAGCTAGTGGGAATGCTGAGCAATGGGCCTGTATGGGCGCAGACTCATGCTGTTTGGTCCTCCTACGCTTAGGAGCAGCCAAAGACGGTGCACCACAGACACTGTTGGTGATGACACAGTGTGAGGGAGCTGTAGCATAATACGGCACCGTAACAGACACTTCTACGTGTCACACTCCATCCTCATGCAGTACAGCCGCAAACGGCCACACCTGCGACAAGGACGCTATGTTTCCAGGTGGGTTCGTCTGTGAAAAACTACCCTATGTTCATGAAACTTGGTAGGAGGCTGTGTCAAGGGTCAAGGATGGAATCAGTGCATTTTGGAGCAGATCCGAAGCGCCGAGCCTATTCACGCGTTATTTTTCTCGTATAGAAACGCCTCGGCGGAGGTCGGCACTCTCTCTCTCTCTCTGCCCTTCTAATTAATTTATAGAATCAGCAGAAGGGATTTGAATGCAGAGCTTTGAGTGTGACAGGAGCAAATTCAACGAGCAGCACAGTGTAACTCCACAGCTGCCCGTGGTCTCAGATCGCTGCAGACAGCCTCTGACTCTCCACCCTGTAGCAACGAAACAAGCGTTTGGCCTCGTTTGTGTCTGTATTGATGATGTTCCTGACAGCGGCAGGTAAAATAATGTAGAAAGGTGAGGCTGGGAAAGGTGATTTGTGCCCTCGGGTCAAACTGAAGCAGCCGGTTCGCTTGCGTTTATTATCATCCCTTCACCTGCGCATGGATTGCGGTGCGTCTCCGGGAGGTTAAATCGATATGCATTGGCATTTTATGGAAGAAATGTTCTCGCCGTATGCTTATTTTTGTGAAAAGCCTGCCCACTGGATGCCGACATTGACTGATGGAGGATTTTGTGGGTCACGAGCCTGTCTCGCTGTTTTTAAGTCGGGCTGATGCAACTTGTAGCAGCTAGTATTGAACTCTTATTTGGCCCTTCACAAGTTATCAGGATGCATTACAGGAGAGGAGTTCAAGTAGAGCACACCCCCCCCCCCCCTGCATCCTCCTGGTTACATAAGCCTTCCAGCGGGCCTCTAATCAGTACAGTCTAGCATTTAGGCACCGGCACCTAAATCCTCTTTATCATAATCAGATAAGAGACAACCTCCTAGATTATAGGCGGCATTAGTTCTTATAGTCCCTGCATTGGCGTTCATCATCTGGATGTCCAGTCTTCTAACCCACCACTGTCTCTCCTTTCCCTCCAGAAGGCACCTGCAGCATAGGGATTATCTTAAACTATATATATATAGCATATAGCAGTGGTTCAGATTTATTATTATTATACAATAATGGGGTTGAAAGGATCCTGAGAGCCTGTAGTGTCAGTTTAATTTGCTCAGTTTCCTGCTGTGGATGCAGGTTCTCACACACTGTTGGTAGCTATACCTACGAAAAGTAATATATATACTTATATATAAGTAAGTTATATATGACCCCCGTCCTGTGTAAAACCAGAATTGAGTTATTTGTCACGTAACTTCCGTAGTTTTTTGACCAAAACTGCACACTTTTCCTAAACGTAACCAAATACATTTGTGTCCTAAACTTAGCCAAGTTGTTTCCTGTGAAGGTGGAAGTTTATTTTGAAAAGACTTAAGTCTGTATTGAGTGGAAATTGTTGCTGGACATGAGAAATGAAGGCTAACATTTGGGAAGATGTCCTGCGACCCGTTGTTTGATGTGCTGCGTGGGCGAGTTGATAGACTATTATATGTGCAAAAATAAAAATGTATGTGGCAAATATTACACAAGTGGAACATTAAATCAGCAGTTCGTATCATAAAAGCAATTTTACGTTTTTTTTTAAAGCTTCTGAAAAATGCTTTTGTCAGATAATCTCTCGCTGTGAAGAGGCTGACGAGATGACTTCAGGGCAGAAGTGTCCCAAGGTCACGTTTAGAAGGAGGAGGAAGGTTGAGAGGGAACATTTGAAGTGAGGCATAAGAAGATGAAGAAGAACGGACCCTTTAAATTGATCTGCTGAAACCACGTTGTTGATTTTTAATAATTCCACAAATGCTCATTGATTAATGTGAGCAGCAGTTGTGAAACAAACATCCATCCTCTCTTTTTGCTTTGCTCTGCACAAATAACCCGCTGCAGCTTTCTTCCATTTCCATGATTACCAGTAGGAAGTTGCATGCAGAAGAATTACAGTCTGGACGCAGTTTAGCGGCAGAGCGGTCCCAGCAGAGCCCGCTGGCCGCTCTGCTGGCCGCTCTGCGGGCCGCTCTGCAGGCTGCACGCACTTGACCATGTAGTGATTCATGAATGAAGACATCATTAAGTGAGATTCATGAGCCACGACCAATCTACACTACGTTATTCACACACTTAAAGGAATAGAGACGGGAGGGAACAACAGGCGAAACTGCAGTCAGTGTAACTTAAGGGGAACAAGAAAATCCAGCATCAACAACACGGCCAATACAAGCCGAGGCTAATGAGCGGCCAGATGGTGCGAGCGGCCTGATGGCTGAAACCTCATTAGTAATTCTGCTGTCATCCCCCGAAAACACCCTCACATTTCCTGAGCGAACAAATCGGTTATGAATTTAGGGCTGCATGCAAATAAGGATTGCTTTCTTAATCAGTTAATCTGCCAATTATCCTCCCAGCAATCATTTAGTGTATGAAATGTTAATTTCCCAGAGGTGGGATCTCAACAATGATCCAAAAAGAACGTTTTTATTCAGTATGTTATAAAAGAAAGACGGCAGAACTGG
The DNA here is from genome assembly GCA_943593645.1 of Bovichtus variegatus. Classification (NCBI taxonomy): domain Eukaryota; kingdom Metazoa; phylum Chordata; class Actinopteri; order Perciformes; family Bovichtidae; genus Bovichtus; species Bovichtus variegatus. Next base: position 969,232 of record CALSCE010009814.1, read on the forward strand.
TGAAAGTTTGAATGATGAACCAATTATAATCCCTGTCTCTTAAAGGTGTACTATTGATAGACTAGACCCATGTTATATATCTTGTTGAGTTATGTACTTTAGCAAAACATTTTCAAACCAAGAGAAATCTGTGATTCTAATCAAAATGAGCCGAGTTTTAGTCTCCACGCCCCCCGATGGAAACATTTAGGTGGCTAAGTTCATCAGTCTGGTGCTGATCATGGGATGTACAGTACAACTCATAGAGAGCTGTTACAGGTGAACCAAAACCGTAAAGCTGCACGACGGGAAACGAGAAAACAATGAGTAGAAAGACGGTAAACGCTGCGTAGAGCCAGAGAACTGCAGAGTCAGGAGCTAAGACTCTGTGGGTTCATTATTACATTACATCATTAATTGGAAATTATTGATTATACCCTCTGTAAGTGAGCATGATTCATTTTCCTCAGCGTACCATTTCTTTTCTACACACTTTCTATGAGTTGCACGCTCCATGCCGGAGATGTAAGTTGGCGAATAGTCGCAGGTTTGAGCGTCGTCAAAGCGAGACATAAATCCCAGGGAAGGCGCTGGCACTGGCAGCTTGAGTGACACTCTGGGTAAAAGGCTAATGTGTTCCTTCCTGCTCCTGGCTTCCTCACGTCCTCCGTGTCCTCCCTGTCCTCCCGCTCGTTACCTCCACCACCGCGGCCTCGTGAGGTTTGCTCCCCCCGTCCTTTGTATCAGAAACAGGGGCAGACGTAGAAGAGAACTGTGGACACCATAGTGTCTATTACAACACACAAACACACACTCCCAGTCAGACTCTGCCCTGGATGAGTAGAGCACACACACACACACACACACGTCTTTATCTGAGAGCCTGACCCAGCTTTCTGTGGGTGCCACACTGTCGTCTCCCTCTCTACTTTCTCTTTTCACCACCCCAGCTGCTTTCACAGCCGTCCTTCACATTCACTTTTTTTCTTATCACCATTGCCCAACACTCCTCAATTTCCTCTTACAACTCCGACCTCCGGCGCCCTTCCTTCATCTCTCTCCGCTCCGTTTCCCCCCCCCGTCCCCTCCACGTACAACCCTGTCTCTTGTCTTTATTTACTCGCAGGGTGAATGCTGAATTGTGATCCGGCCCGCCGCTCCATCATGGAGGCAGCGATAGGAGCCTGCATTGGTATTCATTGTGGTGTTTTTACACTTGGCTCTTTATCAATCACGTTTATGATTCAGCACCGCTGGTCAGAGAAGAACTTCCTCGGGGGTGTGCGCCTCCTGCAGCACTGAGGTGCTCTGCTTCTTTACATAGAGACACAAACAATACAGACACCTTGAAAAACGACCGGTGGAGAAAACCAAGTGATGCATATCCAGAGTCCTCGCTCACAAAGGGGATATCCTTTGGCGTCTCCCCCGACCACCTACAAGGAGCTCTGGAAAGGGAAACAAAAAAAAAGGAAAAGTGTAATCAACTTTATTTGTTTCCTCGCAAACGCTGTGTTTGCGTAGTTTCCATGGTGACCGTGGTGTGCCATGGTGACTTATCGACACCCGGGGAGCAATTCATCTCTACGCAGGCTGTGCGAGAGGCACAGCAGCTGGTGGCTCAGCCCCCACAGCCAACCCCGGATGCAAATGTGAGGGAAACACTTGTGCTGCACAGAATCGGCACAGTTCAGGTTTCACTGGCTTTAACTTGCTCTCAGATTGTTTGTTTTGTCACTGGGATCATTTTTCTTTTGCCGTTTTGAATTAATTCTTCTCTCACAGACGCTGAAGCCACCAGCTGTTGAGCAGCGGAGCAGAGTTCACTCTGACATGAGAGTAAAATGACTTTTATTTAAATTGCACGAGTTGGAAGAATCTGTCCTGGAAGAGAAGTTCATGTTCGTTATGTTTGTTTCAGGGCCATTGCAGCTACTTTCCAAGATCGAAGTCGTAAATGCACGAGAAAAGAAAATGAGGGATATTCTCTGAGATAAAAGTCACAAATTTTAAATGTTTCTTTGTCAAGAAAGCACACGGCTGGACTCTGTCTGCACTGGATGATCTGATCAAGTTATACACGTGATTTAAGACCAGAAACACCAAATGATCATCAGCATCCTCACTTTGAAGATGATTCAGAAGAAAACAAGATGGTGGTTTGGATGAGGACATCTCCATGTTCCATACTGTTGCACCTCCACACTTTAATCCCAGAAATTCACTTTTTCCTCAGAATATTACCCCTCTCCTCCGGCTCTTTATACATTTCTTTTCTACCGTACAATGGCCCTAATTCGCCATCGTATGTTTGTGTCTACGTGAAAGAGAGAAGAAGAATGGCCCGGCTCTCCAGGCCAATCACAGGGTCTCCAGAGCATCGCAGCAGAGCGGGGACTCGGTTTTGTAGAGTATAAGCCATTAATTAAAAACCTCTTCTCTCCGAAGGGGACTCTGAGGACGTTTAAGAGAAAAGAGACAGATAGTGCGCATTAGTGGGAGGTTGCGAAGGGTTGAAGCCACTTGTTAGCCATCGCCTCGCGGATCCTGGTGACGGAGCACAAGTTAATTGTGATTGGGCACACACCCCCTCCTCCTTCACCTCCTTTAGCTTCTCCAGGCTTTTCCCCAGTGTTGCTCCTCTGCTGGCCGCCTCCATCTCTTTCCTACCGTCTTCCTTCTTCCCCACTTTTCATGCTGTTGGCTGTGGCTGTGCACGTCGCTGCGGGCTGTGCTGCCAGCTGTTTGCTGTCTCCCCGCGCCCCAGGAAGTGACAGAAGAAATGATTATATCTCCTTCTCTTTGGTGTGTGTGTGTGTGTGTCTGTGTGTGTGTGTGTGTGTGTGTGGGGACCACAGTAACTCTGCCTTGTTTCAAATGCTTCCATGCGGCGTAAATTTCTCCCGTATCTGACAACCATTACGCAAAAGGTTGATTTTAAATAGCGTATTCTCATATTCAGTCGTAAAAGTTTACGCACAATATTTAACTATTTCTTCCAGTGGAGATATTTCGGCTTTTTTTTTTTTCCAAGAGTTTCTTGATTTGTATTTTCTTGAGTCCATGACTTTGGTTCAGATGGAAACATTTCAATAACCACAGCGGACGTGAGGATTAACACTGGTGACCTTCTGACTTTCTATCTGGAGCCAATCGGGGGTTAAAATCACCAGGATTTCTTTATTGCTGAATCCTATTGCAAAGCATAATTTCATTACAGAAGGTAATCCACTGCAGGCACAATACACGGAAAACCATGTGGTTCCTTTTTGAGGGGAAAAAAAAAATGAAATTGCCCACTATAATCTCAGAGAATATCTGGCGGTGGTGGTCCAGTGGTCAGGCTTTCAAAGAGATCACCAGAAGGTTGTGAGTTCAATACCAGGCTGGCACCAACCCAGAGGTGCTCCAGAGGACTGTCCCTCTGGTTAGTTACTGTAAGTCGCTCTGGATAAGAGCGTCTGCTAAATAACCTGTAATGTAATGTGAAATCTGAGTATGTTTTCAGATGTTCACACTGCTTTTAATTCAAGAGATTTACAAAGATTTTGATTAAATCACTAACTAATTACTGAAATACAAAGATCACAGCTTTAATCCTAGGGTGTGAAATATTAGATAGATATTAATAATTTAATATGTTCCGTTCAGCTTTCATCGAAACCACTGGTGAAATCAGTGACTTAGTCCAACGTCACTAATTGTGCCTCCGCTGGAGCTGCGTGTAGTGCGGCGAGGTGGCGAGAGGCGTGGGTACGGTCCTTCAGCTCCCTGGTGTGATCTTAATCAGCTTACCGCCGTTGGAGGAGAAGATCCGGCGGGCCCGAGGCCACGCGGGGACGAAGATTCACTCAGAGCACGTGACCCGGGTCAATGTCAGGAAGGCGAGCGACGAAGGATCAGAGTCTGACTCACCTGGAGGCTCAAGTCGCTGCCGCCTTTCTCCAATGTACTGTACAAAACTACGACGTCACGGGAAACGCGTGGTTCACGCCGGGAATTCGAGCGAAAGCGCTCGGTTGTTATTACGCAACAAAGCGACTCTGTTAGGTTCAGGAACATACTGTGGTTTAGGTAAAAATAGGTGACGTGACTTAGAATAACTCCATGTTTTTGGCTTTTTATTTTGCATCTGAGCGGACATTATGGGTCTTTAAACTACGTCACACGTGGTGTTTACGTCGTGGTTAAAGCTCATGCAGACGCCTCAGGGCGCCTTGCTGTATGTGACAAAGCGTCTGTGTGTGACCCCCATGGTTTTACAGTGCAGTACGCATCTTTAAAGATAACTCTGGAGCTTTGTGGCGGGACAGCTGTCCTCCAGTGTTACGGGATCAGGGAGGATTTTGCTCTGTCGGGTGTTGACATTTGGTTGAAGCCGATCCAATCGATAGGATGACTCTCAGGTATTCAGCGCTGTGGTGAGGCCCAACTGCCTCGCTGTGTTTCTGAGCACACGGCTGCATAGCGTGCACAGTGTCAGCCGTCAGCCTCGCACGCTGTGGTTGTACTGATGCTTTTTAATCGCGCGCGTGTTCCTCATATTTGCTGTTTCACTCCCTTGGCTCCGGCTCGGCTGCTTTTACAGCAGCTCAGCTGTTTTCTTGATGTGATTCACCTTCAGTGACTCACTGCTAAGTTGATTCTCTCCGTGCCGTTCTTTGATTATATACATCTCTTGTGTGAAATATGCTTGTTTACCTCGTGGTCTCTGCCCTTCGTCTTACCCCAGCGTCCTCGCCTTATTCACTTCTTCTCTTCCAGACTCTCGTTTATGCAAAACTCATCAACATTTACGGGACTTCTCCGCCTATCTGTATTTAATTTACAACGTATGTTGGAATATGAATCTGCCAAAACCACGAGATATACGTTCTCCGTCGCAGCCAGACTCTGCCCGCTGTTCCTGGCACCGACCCAAATAAAGATTTTTTTAAGTGTACTTGTTTCGCAATAAATCCCTCTTAAGTATCGTGACAGTATCTAAAGGCCACCTAGCACTCTTAAGCATCCCTAGTTTTCACCTCCTGTTCCAAGGTATTGAATAAGGTGCCTGAAAGCGAATAACAATACTAATGTTGATGGATGAGTGTTGATACAAGGCAAAGTAGCAGCGGCCTTTGTCACGTTTCCAGTGTTGCTCTTCTCGCCTTTTCGAGTGGTTGCCTTCACCCGCGATGCAGCGAGTAGTCTCGCTCTACTTGGATCACACTAATGCCGCTTTAAAACTGCATTAATGTTGCCATAAAAGTCATCCTGTGCCACGGATAGACATCATAAAGCTTAGCATAAAAAATGCTTAACACTTAGAGGCGGGTGTAAATGGAAGCTCACTTCTAAAAATACCAACGAGGTGGCCAGCTCCACCACGTTGCAACACATCGAGCGAGAGTAAGCAGCGGTGCCCTAAACACGCAGAGACTAAGCAGGAAAATCTAGATTCTATCTTCTCTGGTAAGTATACAGGAAGAGATTAAGTCTCATTGAAACGTATAGCTGCATTGTGAATCGTTAACGGCTAATGCGGATTATAATGTGAAGCATTAAATCCTGTAAAGCAGTGAATCATTCCACCGTGGATTCAGGATTCATCTCCTCTGTTGTTACTTCAATATGCATTTATTCCCCTTTCTTCACATATCACAGCTGACGAAACCCTGGCCTTTAATTTTAGTTAAAATGTGCGTTTTATTTTATAAAGTGACGCACTTCCATTGTGACCTTTTGGCTGAGTGTGTGTGTGTGTGTGTGTGTGTGTATGTATGTGTGTGTGTGTGTGTGTGTCTCAGAAGGCCTCCCAATTGAATTTTAAAGTAGTCTCAGGCACACAGGAGTACATACACACACACACACACACGTACATGCACAGACACCACCGGCTGAGGAATACTCAAACCAGACGGATGAAAAAAAGCATTTTATAATTTCCTTAGTTCTCTTAAAAGATCCCTTTCTGTCTCCGGCAGCATTCATATTTATCTGTGTTGTCGTTGACACGTTAAAAGTTGTATTTATTTATTTTTTTGCTTTGTCTCTCTTGAGGATCACTTTCCTATATACGAGTTTACCACACGCTCGTACAGCTGAAGCCGCGTTGGAGGAATGTGTCTGGAGAAGCAGCACGCACTTTGGCAGCGGAAAGTTGCGGCAGAGGAATGCTGTTTACGTTTAATAGTTTAAAAGTTTAATAAATATTAATTTTAAAGTGTTTACCATTTCGCAGTGTTTAAGAGGGGCTCCGATTTAATCATGGCGCCGTAATTTGTCTTGCTGAACACAAGAAAATTCCACAAATTACTCTTTTCCTAATTGAAAGCTGAAGTCTGTCGTCTTGCGAGGATTAACTCTGGTGTGGAGGCATAAATCCAGCCTCCTGTCTGTGTGACTGACAGGCAGACACACCCCCAACCTGATGTGCCGCTACCCTAATCCCCTCCGATGACACTCCAGCGTCTCACGGCCTCGTGTCAGCCGCGACGTCCCGTCTGCTCGACAGTGCAACAATCACGCGCCCGTGACGCTGGTGAATCAATTAGCATTGCTGGCATAGATCAGATTAAAGCTAAACAGGGCCAACGGTGAGCTCATTAAAACGGTTGTCTGTTTAGTTCGTCTAATAGAGCGGCGAGCACAGGCTTAGGCTTGTTGAGGGACACACTGATGCCCAGAGTTCACGGCCTAATCTGGAGCTTCTGTCTGGAGGCTGAAGGAGGAAGAGGTGGAGAAAAAGATGCTGCTTTAACTGAAAGCTGCTCTAGTGTAATCAATATTTTTGTGTTAACGACGGGTGTAATCTGTGTGTTACAAACCACAAAGACAGTTAGCTCCCAACTCTTTAGCTTCCCTGAACTCTACGGCACATTTTAGCGTCTTTCAGCTCGTTGTTTTGATTTCACGACCCGCAACTTTAAGGTTTTGGTTCATTTGAACCATTTTGAATGTTGTCAGCAGACTAAATTAAATTAAATTGGCCAAAATTCACCTACTATGTTGTGAAAGTGAAACCTAAAAACAGCTCGTTGTGAAACTGAATAAAAGTTAACGTTTTGAACAAACAAAACTCGTGGTCAAAATACAAACCTGAGTGAAAGTCCTGAGTTTTCAGCAGATTAAGTGACATATTTGATTCGACATTCATTAGATCACCTGAAACACGACTCCACACTAATGCTTACGTTGCTCTGTATCTCCTGGATGTGTAAATAGACACAGAAACATTATCCATATCCACTAATATACCATCTCTAACTTACTATACCATCTCTAACTTACTATACCATC
>CALSCE010009814.1:987234-1010948 GCA_943593645.1 Bovichtus variegatus
TCTTTGTGGTTGTTTCTTGATGACGGGAGTTAAATATGTGTGATGTGTGTTTGGCAGGCTTACTAATGATCAAGAGAGCTCCTGCTGTGATCTCCTGTTACTATTGAATGTTGTAATTTGCTGTACTCTACATGAAAGCGGTCATTAGCGCGAGCAGCTGAGCGGCGTTTCGCCGCTGATTGCAGGAAGCGGTGCGGAATAACTGTTGCAATGCTCCTTTTTATAGCTTCACGTGCAAACACCCATGAAATCACGTGCTCGTCAGGTCATTATCGTGCAGGATTATCACGTTACGCAGGAGGACGCACGCAAAGACACGAATGCAAAGGCAACGTGCGAGCACAAAGTGAGGCTCGTCTCCGTCTAAGCAGCGTGTCCCAGGAAATATTGACTTTATTACTGCACCACTGACGGCTCCACCCACAGATAACCATCAGCTGCATCAACCGCTGGTCTGAAGCACGTCTCACTACATTAACAAGGCCATTATCACTGACGATGCTTATCACAAGGGGACGGACACCGAGCGTGGATGTGTGTGTGTGAAGGTCTACACGGGAAATCATTTTTGCCACTGTCAAGGACCTGATGACTTTCCTCTTATCCAGATCCGAGGTGTGTGTGTGTGTGTGAGGTCTCGCTATGGTCTGACGTATAGGATGCACCAGCCCGTTCAACACACAAGCAGCAGGTGTGACACTGTGTGAAAGGATCTGTTAGCTGAGACGGAGAGTTTGTCTGCGTCCGATGATGAGACACGTTTCAGGAGGTTAGAGGAGCACGCCATCATCACGGCGCAGCGTCGTTGTCCATCTCCGCCGTAATTTGCAGATGCAGTCTAGTGGCCATCGCCGGCGCGTGACTCTTGTGCAAGCCAATTATGATTTATCCATGGCTTTTGCCATGTGCAAATGATTCATGGCTGTACTTTATCCAAACCTATGCAGCGTGCACGGAGTCTGGCACACTCCCTGCTTTCATAAATCATGTTACGACCATATTTCGATTTGCTTTTATGGTCGGACTTCACATTGTTTATACATTACACAATTTAGCGTAGCATCCTTCCCTGGTGTCACGTGCTGTATACTGGAAGGATTTACGTGGCATTATGTGCCTTATTTGTAAACGCCTTTGTTGGCTTTTCCCCTCCGGCAAGGAGGTTACGTGTTCGGCTCGGTTTGTTTGTCTCCCAGCAGGATTACGGAAAAACTACTGGCCCCATTTTCATGAAGCTTGGTGGAAGGGTGAAGCGGAAAAAAACTAAAAATGAGTTCCCGACTGGGAAGATTCACCTGAACGACTCTGAACGTGTTGTTTCTTTACACTACGCGACGTCTTCGTAGCGTCCGTGTTGTTTCCACTTTCCGACTTAAAGCTCATGAACACACCGAAGGGAAATGTGACCATCGGAGAAGCACGTGAATAAAAGTAAATAAAATAAATAAAGGCACCGTTAGTGCCATTGTGGTTGGTCATGTATTCAGAAGAGCTACACCACGATTGTAAACGTGAAGGCAGTTGTACTTTCAGGGTTTGTGTACGATACCGCATTAGGATGTGCAGCAAACATGCATTAGCATCAGCCATTCCACAGAAATGTTTCTGTGGATATTAATGATACACTCTGGTTTCCCTGTGAGGAAGCTGCTAATTGTTAGATATTGGAGCCTCCCGAAAGTCTCTTCTGGGAAACAGAGATGGTAAAAGCTCTTAGAAATCACGGCCATCACAGGGGAAAGCTTTCTCGCCACACGTGGCACTCTTCACTCTTCACTCGCCCGTACGACTGCACTGTTCTTCAGTTAAAAGCTAAATACACTTTTGTTGGAAGAGATGCATTATGGGTTAGAAGGAATTCACACGACATGACTGCAGAAACCTCAGACTTAAAAGTTTATGTTTATTATTCATTGATCAGTTATTTATTACTACGCTTGTATTACATTTAGGGCTGCAACTAATAATTATTTTCATTATCCATTAATATGCTAATTATTTTCTAGATTAATCACTTGGTCTATATAATGTCAGAAAATAGTGAAAAAAGTCCAAGAAGACGTCTTTAAATGTCTTGTTCTGTCCGTTCAAAACCCGAAGATATTCACTTTAATATGATAGAAAACAGAGAAGCAGCAAATCTGAAAACAGCATTTTAGAACATTTCTGCATGAACAATGACTTTAATGATTAATCAATAGTCACAGCTCTAATTAAGTTCTGTTTCCTTATTATCATGAAACATAAAACTGAATATATTTATATGATATTTCCCTGTTATGTCTGCGCTTTAATGTAAAGAACTGTCTGTGAATAGAGTTACACACTGGAGAGTTTACATTGTTCCTCTTGCTGCAATGCCTCCAACAGTTTAGAAAGAAAAATGGCCGTGACGTACTTTTGTGCGCGCGTGCATCACCCTCAGGCTCAGACGCAACAGATGAGGCAGCGTCTGCCACGAGTTCATCACGGCTTTTATATGTACTGCACTAGTTATACTGCACTAGTTCATCACGCCTTTTATATGTACTGCACAAGTTCATCACGCCTTTTATATGTACTGCACAAGTTCATCTCGCCTTTTATATGTACTGCACAAGTTATACTGCACAAGTTCATCTCGCCTTTTATATGTACTGCACAAGTTGTACTGCACAAGTTCATCATGCTTTTTATATGTACTGCACTAGTTATACTGCACAAGTTCATCATGCTTTTTATATGTACTGCACTAGTTATACTGCACAAGTTCATCTCGCCTTTTATATGTACTGCACAAGTTGTACTGCACAAGTTCATCACGCCTTTTATATGTGCTGCACAAGTTCATCACGCCTTTTATATGTACTGCACAAGTTGTACTGCACAAGTTCATCATGTCTTTTATGTGTACTGCACCGCGTGCCCTCCTCGGGAAGGCTCCGGTGGCAGTTAATAATCAGAGGACGGGTGTTGGCGTTCAGCCTACCTGTCACGTCACTGAGGCCGGACGTAAAACAACAGCCAGCACGTGCACGCAGCAAAGTCACCAAAACCACGTGATGTATATTCACACGTATGTCTGCATGTTCTTATCTGTAAACACTGCAGATATGCACACATAGGAAGGGTTAAAAGTGAAGCGATATGTAGACCCTCTGCTCCCCGAGCTGAGATATGACACATCAGTTGGCACTGCTTTGCCTTTTCCACCTTCACTTCAGACAATGGTGCAGGACATCCATAATTCATAACGTCATTAGGTATGTAGAGAAGGATCCTCACTTTGATTTCTCTGTGCGTGTGTGTGTGTGTGTGTGCGTCTGTGTGTGTGAGAGGTGGGTCATGTTTAACAAGCATCATGGTCAGACGTGCTGTCTGAGTCACTGTTGCATGTTCACTAAGCGTTGGACTGAGGTTAATCTAGTTAAATAGGATTGTGTGTGTGTGTGTGTCTGTGTGTGTGTGTGTGTGTGTGTGTGTGTGTGTGTGTGTGTGTGATTATGGCAGTGTTTTGTTGCTTTGCTGTTTTGGTATAAAAGTTCTGGCTCGTGGGAAAGTGCTGAATGTGTCTGACAGGAAACTGCGCTTCTAATCCTCCAAAGGATAAATATGTTAATACATTTTTTATGTTTTTTTGTTTGTTTTTTTCTGGAGCCTTTTATGAATGACAGTAACCTGTGAAGTGTGTAATTAGGTGCTTTCTCACTTTTTAACACACAGTAAAAGAGCCTCTTAAGGCTGCAGCTGACAGTTGAAGCTTCCTTCATAATGTTGACTTGTCTATTGATTCTGTTTAAAGTCCGTATTGTGCACAGTTGCAGGGAAATATTAGACGACACTTATATTATAAGTATTATACGATCAGTGGAATTAGATTCCCGTGATGCTGCGTAGGATTGTGTCAGACTCCAAACATTTCCAATAACTCCAGAGCGTTGTGGAGTCTGAAAGTCAACATTTATTGAAAAAAGGAACTCACAACATGTTTTTATTGAACTAAATATTCTGCTTCAATCTATATTCGTTGGTATTCAGCCTAAAAAAAACAACATTTTCTCTGCAACCCAAAAATAGTTTGCTCTTACCACACATAAATTATATTTATATAACCACAGTAACAGTTTTTTTCTTTTTTTAGGGTGTTGGCGTCATAAAATATGACGACAGACACTCGATTCTTAGCTCAAGAAAAGCTTTGGATGCTTTTGATTTACGAGCAGCAACTTCAGATCAGCCCGTCTCCAAACCCCACGGAGGGGACTGAGCTCCGGTGTCAAAGATACGCTTTGTCGCTGCACGACACGGCTTCTTGGCACCAACTCTGACATCCTAGCACTCTGATATCCTACCACTCTGATATCCTACCACTCTGATATCCTACCACTTCCTCTACATTTACACAACGCTTCAGCTCAGTGAGCTGGAAGCGTCCGCGCCGCTGTGACATCCTGCCACATAATGAACCGTCTCTGACGCCGAGCGCGACCTGTGAACTCCGAACTACGACTAGTGCGATAGAAGAAGCGCGACGCACTCGAGTCTCAGTTCCCTTTTGCAAACACCTGAAAGAAAAGCAAGCAATTTATGAATTATTAGTATTTGTTTTGATTAAAGGCACAATGAGAAGCTTTGTTTGCTCGTAGTTTCGCTACGTTTTCACTTTTTTTGTTGCTGTGTCCGCCATGTTTGTAGTTTCCTCTCGGATGCATGCTTGCAATCTGGCACCTGGTTCACTTATTTGTTGAAGCTGGAGGTGGGTTATATAACATTTTAACTTTATTACTATTCATAAAGGGGGAAATCGCATGTGAGGCGGAATGGATAGTTCCGTAAATCACAATATTTTTTGAAGGAATGGTTTGACATTTTGTGAAATACTTGAATGCAGAGTGTTAAATAACAAGATTGACACCACTCTCATGTCTGTACGCTAACCTCTGTAGCATATTTAGCATATTTAGCTCGTCTGGCTACACAGTACTGTAGGTGGAGCTCCATGACATCCAGTATTACTTGAAGAGTAATGTTTTAAAAAGGATCACAGAGTAACGGACAGAAACAATCTTATTGTGCTCCGAAGGCAGAGGGGATTTATGATCTGTGATTTATGCAGGAGCATAAAAGTACGAGCGAGAGAAGAATCTTTATGACCTTTAACAAAAAAAGATGCTTCTGTTTCCTCTTGAAGAGCTTCTCCCTCATTGTCTGCCTGTCTCTCTATCTGCTCCCGTGCCTTGCAGCTCATCCTGCACAACCCTAATCTTGTGCTCTAAAGGGGATTAGCTCAAAATTCAGACAGTTCTTAAACCCTGGTATCACCGTCCCGCCTCAGCAGGCAGCTCCACGCACATGATGTGTCCAGATTAAGATGTGGCCCGTGTGCTTTATTCTCACAGCTCTCTCTAAGCCCGAAACCCAATACAATTAAATAACAGTCGCAGCCCTAATTGTATTGTAATTGCCATTGCATCACTGGCTTGTTGGCAGAGTCGCTAAGATGTCTTGGTGTGTTTTCCGGAAGGCTGCCCACCCACATTACAAGGAGGGATTGTACCGGAAGTTTTGAGTGGAGAGAGAAATACCCTCTCGGATTGAATTACTTTGCCATTACTGACCACTTAACAGTGGAGACTTTGGCTTCCCCCCCCACACAGTAGCATCTAGGTTATGAAAGTCTCGATCATAGGCACTCTACTCCATCCACTTTCCGGAGACAGAGGTTGGAGACAGAGAAGTAAGAAATACACATCAAGCCGCCAAAGTCTAGCGTTGAAATTCTCTAATGCAACATAAAGTCCGAGCAGCAGGAAACACGGCGTAGGAAAGTATGGAGGTTTGATTGGTATTATGACTTAATTGATCTTCAAGAAGGTTATTAGGAAGCATCAGAAACATAGTTTGTGGTTGATTGATGTTTAAAGGATAATGATGGCTTTCATTACGTGGCCTCAAATCATCAGGGGCGGGATGAAGAGTCACACCATGTTCTTAGTATTGTGAGCGACGTGTACAGCAGAAGATATTCTTATTCTCTGATTAATAAGTCATACATTTGCAATCAATAAATCAGCACCACCTGTTGTGATGAGGTTGATCCAACCTTGCAAAGTAAATTTGCACGTTTTTTCCGAGTTTTTCTCTCCTAAATTTCGCCCTAATCCGCCTAATTTTCTGAGAGCGGCTGAACTTCCACCAGAAGGAAAGTTTCTTTATTTTGGAGGTCGCCTGCTCTCGTTGTTGTTTTTCTGCTGAGATGACATCAGGTCAAATCCTTGAGAAGAATTGAGGTCAATTGGCAAATAACAAAAGACGTTCAATAGTGTGCGCTGATAAGGCCGGTTACCATGGTGATAAATCGTGAGGGTTGTTGATCAGGATTGTGATAAGAATGAGTCGGTAACGCCGCTGCATTGTTAGAGGGATCGTTTATTTTACTAATGTCTGTTTGTGTCTGTACATTTCTCCTAAATTCACCAAAAAGTTAAGATGACGTGAAGCCTTCATTTGCACATTTAAACATAATTTGTTCTGAAAACTTGTAATATAAAAAAGTATTGCCTTTAATGTAAGCGATGAACTGGGGAAGTTTCGTGTCTCTGGTAAAGGCAAAACCCAGGAAGCAGCGGGGATTTAAGGAACATGTAGGAATTAAAGTTTGAATTTAAAGATGCTGTTGCTGGCTGAGCTCAACACGTGTATTAGACCTGGAGGATGCACACAGTGAGCTTTGACGAGCACTACAGCGTCTACGTTTTGAGTAGGGATTGGTCTGTAACACATTCCCCTCACCTTGAAAACAACTCTCCTCTCTGTCTCCTCTGCATTTATTTACAGCTGTTTTGCTCCCATTATTAAAGCAAATAAAAGCCACCGATGCATCACCGTTCCTCCGTTTCATGAACCGAGCCTCCTACTTTCCCTGTGAAGTGATTTATTCATTAATTAGCTGCAGCGGTGAACTTTGGAGGCCGAGCTTGTTAGCCGCTGTGCAGGAATATCACGCGCTCTGAGTGGGCCTGACCCTCTGCTCGCCGCGCGGATGAATGTTTGCTCCTCGCTCGGCGTAACACATTGTTCTGTCGGGCGGGTCAGCGCGGAGACGCACTTGTTGTATCGCTTATATAAGTGCTGGTTTTGGAGAATGAATATTTGATTGGAGCCCTTAATGCAGAGTGAGCGTTCAGATGAGGAGGCGGTCGGTGGGCGGGGAGCAGTGAGCCGCTCGCCGTCCAGGGGCTGGCGGCGTGCCAGCGCCGAGGAGAGCTTTTACTGTACCCACTCTTCTACCTCTCCAATGTTCTTTTCCTCTCCTCTCCTTCATTTCTTGGCCCATCATCTTTCTTTGCACTTACGCTGTCAGTTTTCGCTCCTCTTTGCCATTAGATTTCCTCTTTATTGCTGATTTGCGTCTTTGTTATCTGCTCTCAAACTCCAGCGTAGTCAACACAAAGTCAGGGGGCATTTCAGTGTTTTCCAAAACATTGACTAAATTAGACTTCCTTCCCTGCAGAAGGTGTGAAACATGCACGGTGGGATGTGTTTACGGGTATGACTGCACATGGCATGGCTCATGTTTATGTATACGACCGCATGTGCGTCGCCGCTCGGGTGAAACACGGGTTCGGTCACGTGAAGCGAGTCTCTGCGCACGCCATTTAGTTTCTCCGTGAGCGAGCTGAAGCCTGTTTACATCAATATGTAAATGTGAAGAGTATGTAAACATGAATAACAAGCTGTGCCACTGTTATGAGAAGACAATCCATGCTAAATTAATAATAATGAAGAGCTTTACAGAGTCGTGGTGGAGGTCATCGCCTCCTCCGAGCAGAGGGGTGACGGAGCAGAGCTGTCTCCTGTAATTATCTCCTCAAATCCTGCCCAATTATTATTATTATTATATAGTTATAGAGAGCAGCGAGCCTCAGGGCCGCTTCGCTTACAGAACAGTAAGTAACTTTTACCTGCTCCTGACTCAGATACCGTCACAAGCTGAACCTGCATTGGCATCATTCTTGAATAATTAGCATATTACTAGTATTTAATTAGCAAAGTCGTTTTTAAAGCAACACTGAGCTGGTTTCACCTTCTTAAATGTTTATTTTTTAAATATCTAATATGGTTTTGTGATTTGATAGGGTAAACAATTCATCAAAACATATAAACAGATTAATAAATAATGAAAATAATCACGAGTTGAACACTGAAGAAGCACAACAATGATGTTCATTTAATATATTTCTTTCTAATTCCAACAGCGTAAAACTATTTATTTAGTTTATTTATGTAATTGTAAGATATTTAATATTTACTTTTAGAGTTTGGCCAAATTATTATGTTTTATTTGCATTAGCAGTCAAGCTAAAATTAATACACGTGTAGGGGATTTGCATAGGTAGGCGTGTAGTTCCTCCCAGCATGCACCGGGGCGACGTAAGTCTGCGCGAGGTCAAGAGGTTACGTTTTCACTTGAATAACTTCTGGTCCTAGTGTCATTAAACAGGGTGAAGCGCAGGCCAATGAAGAGCCCATTAAATGTTGGAGTAAATCCGAATCACTGGGCGGATGCACAAATTAATTTTCACTTATGGAGACGTCCTTGGCGGAGGTCAGCGCTCTCTGACCGCCCCGCTAGTTTTCTGAGTATCCCGCATTGTTTCTGGTGTTAATGCGTTTCACATTGTGCTCGACGCTGTTGCCACGGTGTCATCTCTCTCCCTCGTTTTTTGCAGCCAGCGTCTCCGTCTGTTTATCTGGGTTATGTTGTTGTGTTTTTTATTTTAAGGGTTGCAGCCTTCGAGGGAGGGGTGCAGCTGTGTGCCGGCGCTTTCTCCGCTCTCCTCTCTCCTGGCTCGTTCCCCATGGGGGAGGTCATGGAGAGGGGAGGTTTGGCTCACCAGTCTAACGCCTCCCTAATTGTCGCTCCCGTGTGGGTGGGTGAATGATAGGGGAACGAAGAGGAGGGAGGGGTACGTGGGGGGGGATAGTGGGATACGAGGGGTCGGTTTTCTCACGGAGGCTAATGATAGCAGCTCGACGCAGGAGCAGAGCCAGGTATTCAGCTGCGTGACTTTCAGTCCCAGGAACTTCTTTTCAAGGAACTTCAACCCATTGTTGTCTGTGTTTCCACAGCGAAGGTGAGTGAACTCAGTCCGCTGACGTGTTAAAAAGCGAAGCCGCTTTTACCGCTGGTCTCCAGGCTCCCTGCCAGCGGCTCCATCACATTGCAAGACATTGTGCAGTGTGCACACGAGTGGCCCCTCCCCGAAGTTGCTCAACTCTCTGGCAGGTATTACCTGCCGACCGGGGACTTTCGGGGCGGGGGAAGATTATGTCCCTGGAACTTAATGTTGACCCCTCTCCCTGCAGTCGGACCGCAATGAGTTCCTCAAATGGTTCCTAGCTCCCGGGGAAAGTCCCTGCTGTCGGAAGGCTCCGGCCACGATCCCGCGGACCTTCACTGGGCACATAGCAGCCAGCCATCTGGGGAGTCGGCACAACAACGCATAATAATGCATGTAGGAAAAGAGAGGGCGGAGGGCAAAACGGAGACAGATGGGGAAAGGTCAAGAGCATCGACACTCGTGTGGATTTATGGTTTTCATAACACATCGGTTTACAATAAGCGTCGCTGCTGTGTCACTGTTGAATAATCCGGATTTAGTGCAAAAGTGTTTTTCTTCTAAAAAGCAACTTCACAGTCTGAACTTGGTGAGAGCTGCTGATTCAATGCAGATTAGTTAAAGGTGTTTGTTTTTATTCCCCCTTAGTTATAAGATTTATTTTTTTTTAATATTCTTTGACATTTAGTTTGATTTGTGGCGCGAGTTCCCAGTGGCTATACAATGTGCTCCACTTGTGCTCTGGCATTAAGCCGTCGCTGTGGTCGAGTAGCGTATTTACCCACTGCGGGCCACACCGAGTTCTTGACAGCTGTGTTCGTGCACGTAAACCCGGGGTTGGGCGCGCGCGTGTGTGTGTGTGTGTGTGTCTCAACGCTGAGCTGTGTAAAGTGAAGTTTTCCGAATGTTTTGATTATGTGTCAGCTCTCCTCTTTACTTTGTGCCCTGAGCTGTTCTCTGCCTCAAAAAATACAAACATTTCCATTAAGATAACGAGTCAAATAACTTTCTGATATCGCAATGAGGAGTGATTGATTCTGCGTATCATTGTTATTAATTCTGTTGTGAGGGGATCATTATGTAAATTGAAAGGACTGCATGTCATTAAAATGAAGTGTCAGCGTGAGAGGAGAGACTCATTAATGGAAACTGCAAAGGTTTCCTGTGAATGATTTTTCTGAAGCCCTTGCTCCAAAAAATGGAGTTATTCTTAGCTTTGGTAGCTCAGGGCAACTGTTGCCATGCATACATATCCATAGATACGCTTGGTAGCGCATGCTTTCTTTCTTTTATTTATTTATTTATTTTCTATGTTCAGTGGGAAGGCACAGTGGCGAGGAGGGCGAGTAGAAGGTGATTGGTGAATGAACCCAGGGGACCCATTGATTTCCGAAGAGTGGGAGAAAACAGCAGTTTGTTTCCGTGGCGTCCGGCGCGATGAAAAGTCCGTTTATTACAGCGACGCTCGGGTTGACGGAGAGAGGATCCCCGCCGTGCCAAAGCATGAAATAAAGTTGGACGTAAAAATACGAGGCATGGTGAAAATGTAAAGTGTGTGTGTGTGTGTGTGAGAGAGAGAGCGGCTTAGTTTTTTTCCTCCTGGCCTGATGTGGGCAGATGTTTGCGGAAAGCTTCTGAGAAAAGAAAGCTGCCTCATGTAAACATCTCAACAATACCTTAAGCTTCTTATAGACTTATATATATATACATATATATATATATATATATATATATACATATACATGTCATAGCTGTGTTTGACCTGCATGGCTTTTAATTTACTTTTATTAATCTGATATAACTCTTATCTTCTTGCAGTTTTCACATTTCAATGACGGGGTTTTGCAGCTGCAGTGGCAGCAGTTTGGAGGAAACTGTGTAATAAGCTCCTCGCCGCACGTTCACGTTTCCTTTATTAGAATGTGGTTAAATGACTCTGCACTTGAACACTCGACATGTGATTCCTGCTGCTCTGAGACGTTACACATCCTTTGTTGTCATCAAAGTTCAGGAACCCAGCTTGATTATAAATGATGTTCTTTGGATTGTGGGCAGTTTAAGGTGTATATGTTGTCACTGGGGCGTCGTGGACCCTCAGATCAAGCCTATAATATAATATATAATATATAACGGGAGCGTATCTATGTTCCCCAGCTCAATATTCAGTGAACTCACATTAACCCTCCGTTTCTTATTGGAACAAGGCTGCAAAGATGCCACAAACACAACAAAAGCAAAGGTTATTGGATTTAATTTTGAAGGTCTTTTTCAGAGAATATGGTTATTTTACCTTTTTGTTGATGATTTGGTTTGATGAGATCTTCACCAGCAAGGTAAATGAAAACAAACTAAATGTAGATGATGTGGTTATGATTGGATAGCGAGTTAGTTATGAGGTAAAACACAATATTTGGTAAAAAAAAAAAAGATTGTTTTTGATGATTATTTATTTCTAAATTTTTTTTAAAGGTCAAATTTGACCCGTGAACGAAGCAGTTTGACATGAATCTGCAGAACGTAATTGATCCATAACGCCTCAGCCTTCCGCTTGTGCTCTCCGACACATGGCGCTTACATAAGACCGCGCGATGCAACTGACCTACAAGTGAGCGTGAAGCGCTGTCTTGAAAGTAAACGGCAGGAAGATTATTTCTTTCTCTTTCTTCTCGCTCAGTTTCGATGGCTACTCGCTCTCTTGAATCTACAATAGTGTTATCACGATTACAGAGATGGTGCAGAGGTGTTTCCAGTGGAAGCCTCAGTAAGCCGGTCTAAAGACATTCGGATTATATTTTAGCTTCTTTTTATTCGCTCGGTTGCTCTCCCTTTAAAGTGGAGTAACGGATGGATGTTTCTAAATACTCCAATGTCTGATGACCATGATCACAAATGAAAAGGGGAGGAAAGCCTGCACGTTGGCCTTGGCGGCAAAGGTTAGGACAACAGATTGAATTCCTCAGCTTTGCTTCATCTATAGATGGATTTATCCCAAGCAAGCCTTAAGCTGGCATTCTTACCTCATTAATTCTGGTGTGTGTGTGTGTGAGCGTGCGCGTGTGTGTGTGTGTGTGTGTGTCTCAGTTCTTGCTGACAACATGACGTTCCCATTTCTTCTTCACTTCAAAGCACAGGCGAGCGTTTGATAGAAGGTGGCAGTGTGGGAAGCAAAGGGGAACTTGTCTCTGCCAACTTATAAACTCATTGATCGGCTCCTAATCAATTAAATTATTTATCTTTCAATTTCATGGAGTGTGAGCTACGAGGAGGAGGAATGCTGTCTGCATAAGGAAGTTGGGAAGAGGATGGGGAGGCGTTATTTCCCTTTACTAGTTCTTGTCTTGCACTGCACCACTAAGAAGTGCTGAAAAAGAAACCGCACTTTTTATTTTTTTATCATAATCGCGACAATCCTGCTGTCATTTTTGGGGTCAACATTGTCCCTCCCAACAAAGAGAAACATACTCCGCTAATCAAAGGACTCTTTTAATTTAATCTCATACATGAGCGGCTGTAATGTAATGGCGTAAAAGCCGTGTGATGGTGGAGGGAACGTGCCTGGTGACACAGCAGATTATGCTGCGTCTGTGTGAGGTTTTCCCGGGTTTTGCATTTTATACTTTTATGGAGGTTTTGTTAGACAAACAGAGTAAGAGATGATCCGCTCTATCACCGTAAAACATAGAGCTGTCAGACTTAACAGCCGGCCCGCACCAGCATTTAAAAGGATGGAAAAAAAGCAGATTTTTTTTGTAAATTTGCACATATTTTTCACATGTAACATCTGAAAAGTGCTGAACTTTGAGGCGAGAGAGTCCAGAGTGCCGCTCTTTTAATTATCTCTTTCTCTTCCTTTTCTTCTGCAATGTTTTCCAGCCGAACAAAGCTAGCCACCTACAGCTTACCATGACAAACCACTAATAATCGCATGGATGCTAACAAGCATTCATTCGCATTTTATTTTGCTGATTTCCTCAAGATTCGGTGAAGATTTGTGATACATTTGCCTGGAAAGCCGGCTCCAGACGGCATGTCTTCTCTAACACTACGCTCCTGTCAAAGCAGAACGTTTGGCTTCAAATCAGAGTCAACTTTAAATGACGTTATATACAAAATATTTATATTTTGACGTTATATTCCGGCGGATACGTTGGTGTCCATTGAGAATCGAATCCTCACTCATGGAAATCAGTTAGAGGCAGTTTAAGACTAAAGATTTTAGTCTTTACTGTGAGTTTCCCTGTTTCCCTTAAATTCTTATGTGACTCCCTTCGTGTTCCCAGATATTCTCCCTTTCTCTTCACCTCTACACTCCCACGTAAAGACGTCCAACCTGCACAGTCCAACATCCTAATCCTCCTCCCATTTCCATAGTGCTGACTTTCTCTTCTTAATCGCTGCTCTGCAGTCGTGTTCCTGACGCCCGGCTCGGAGCAGACAGTACACACATAACAGGCCAAAGAGATCTTTAAAAAGATGTCTAGGATAAAGTGCTGCGCGTGAGCAAAAAGTGCAGAGGTGCAAGTGAAAATGACCTTTTATGCAAATGAAAGATATTATTGCACTTCGGTCTGTAGGAGAAGATGAAACGCCTCTAAGGGAGGACGTCCCGCCTCCCTGAGGGGGACCCCGCCTTCCTGAGGTGGACCCTGCCTCCGTTGGGACCTGGCAGGGGAGGCCTGGGGCCACTTTAACAGTGTCACCCAGTGTGTTTTTGTTTTGGACTTTCAGGATCCTCCGGTGTAAAGTTTCAAACAGACTCGATTAAGGATCCTTGTCGTATTCTTGGGCCTGAGGGTTCGTTTCACCTCTTATCGTCTTATCTTTAACTCCAACTGTCACTGACCTGTCTGTGCTCTCGTTTGAGTAAACACGACACACACACACACACACACTTCTTCCTATATCCTGCAAACCTGCCACGTGTTTCCTGAAGACAAGCCACCAGGAGTCTTCGTCTTCCTCTTCCTCTTTGTGTTCAGCGCTGCGGCTCTTTTCCACTCCACTTCAGTTACGTTTTGAACTGGAACTCGTGTTTCCAGCCGTAAGAACTAATGTTAATCTTCCTTTCATGTGTCAGGCTGGTTTTTACAAGCTTATCGTCATAAAACAAGACGTTTTTATGCAAATCAAGCTGGCACCAGGAGTCATAGCTTTGTCTGCTCTTTCTATTTATACTGCTGGTTGGGTCTGTAATATTTATAACCCACCACTTTTGATTTAAACTGAAACAACACGGTGCCAAATGAAGAGATACGCTGTTATGTAAAGCTAAAGACCTCAGTATAAACAAGATAAAACCACTTTGAGTGCTTCATTTGGCCTCACGAGTCGAACACGGATCCAGATACACGCAGGTGTTAAAAGTGCTACATGTGGAGGCACGAACGCCTTTCATGTTGTCACTGTAATGTTATGTGTGTACAATGTGTTTCTGGGCTGTGAGGGTTGAGCTGTGTCTGTCTGTCTGTCCATCTGTGCTCATGTTGACGAAACCTGGAAGGATGATGTGTCTTTACAAAGTCTTGTGATGTTTAAAGCTGCTTTAAGCTATATTTCTGAATCAACACTGAGTCAAATGACTCCCTGTAAAAATCAACAAACCAACGGCGGAAATGTCCCAATTCAGAAAACTGACTTTGGTGAGATTTGAAGATTTTTTTTTATTTTTTTATAGCATTTTTTCCCCATATTTTGACAAAAAGTACATTAAGTTAATTTTAGCGAAATCATATCATAATGATACATTTATTACGTGTAACAGTGCATAAAAGTCGAGGTTCAGTGTGAGTTTGAACTTGTTTTAACTTACTTTAATAATGCGACGTCAAACATCCTGATCCTGGGAGAATTTTAACTTTGCTAAACTATTTTCATGATAAAAAGCACAACAGGATATAAAACAGAGAAGCATCTCTTGAATAAATTGAATAGTATTTGTAATATATATTTAAACATTTATCCTCCTGGTGATCTGATTCGTTTTAATATTGTGTTTTTTTTTTTTTTATTTGACCAGTAAATCTGCTGGTTTGACTTTCAGGTTTCAGGATGTATTTGTGCTTTTAGCGTCCTCCAGGACTCTCGCTGCAGAGTTACTCCATCCTGTTGAAATGGAAAGAGGCGTAAGGAGGAAAAGCACCAAACCTTAACGCCTGATGGAGCTCAGCACATTACCTCATCATCACATACACCCTGCCATCAGCAGGAAAGTTGAACATATAAAGAAATCGCAGGCCATGCGAAGCGTTATACTCTCGACTGTGGACGCCTGCAGAAAACCGTAACCATGGTCACCTCATTAAAGGAGCAGAGGAAGAGAAAAAAGGAAAATCAGAACCAGCCCCTTCGCTCACACACACTCACACACACACACTCACAAGCGCTCTGTGAGGTCATACGTGAGCGCCACAGTGTTAAACGTGACTTATTTTAAGTGAGTAGCAGTGAGACTTCAGGTCAGGGGGGTTTTTCTGTTCAATATTAAATGCCTTTGAACAAATATATTAGCTCGACAAGGCCGGTGCGTGTTTGACGTCATGGACTGAGACTGGAGCTATTTATAAAAAACAAATAAACTCTTGGATCGGTTCAGGGAAACACTTTGGATATTTCTCCAATCCTATCATCTCTCTTGGCCCAAAATGTGGAAAATTCAATACGCCATCTTCGTCATTGTCCTTGGAATAGCTGTGGCAGTATTGATCACGGTATTCTTCCGTTTCTGGCGAGGAGTACAAATCTCTCACTCTGGAGGACGCAGCACTCAGAAAGAGTTTCCCCCAAAAATACACCTTCAGCCTTCTGCTCCTTCAGCGGCTGCACGAATAATGATGTCGCTACGTTTTCGGGGTCTTGGTTTTAGAAAATGGATGTAAATCTCATTATCTGAATTTCTTTACAGCTGTTTTTTTTGGGTTGATGTACTCTTAAGTGCACACACCATTTTGGACTGACGCTGTGTTTTCATCACCTGAGAGCTTCAGATGTTAACGGGCGTCACGTCGTACAGACAGGTCACCGCTTTATGTTAATGTGAGGCCGTAAACCCTTTTAGGAGCATTTTATGAGCCTGCTTCACAGATTCTCTACACCTGATAAATAATTGATTGGAAGAAAAAAATCAAGATGGATGAAAGTTGAAGGAATGTCTACATTTCCCAGCACTGTTAGATGAGATGAAAGTTTAATCAGCACCTCCAGGGGGAGAAAGAGATGGAAACCTTTGCAGCAATCTTAATAAATAGGCAACTAAGTGGTGAAAACTTTAATTTAATGTAATGAAACAAGTTCATCCCAGTTTCTCAAAGTCCAAGGTGTCTTGTTTTGTGTAAAACCCAAAGATATTCACTTTAATATGATATACAACAGAGAAAAGCAGCAAATCTCCACATTTGAGAGTTTGAAAACAGCATTTTCTGACTTTTTTTGCATGAAAAATGAATCTAACAATGAAAAGATTAATGTTATAATGTAATGTGCTGCACTTCTAACCACGTCACAAATATATAGCAGCTGCAGCATTTCCGTTAACTTAAAGAACTCCACTGACAACTTTTCCTCCAGATGAGTAAACAGCACATGCAGCAGCACATGCAGCAGCACATGCAGCAGCACATACGATCAATACAACCATCCCAAGTATTTTATCATTACAGTCCCCTGTCAAAAGGCTGTCTCCGATCTGTCTCTTCCCGGGGACGAGTTATAAAGACACACATCCCTGTCAGAGCAAAGGTCAAGGAAAGAGATAAATTTCTGCTCCCCATATTTCCTTTCCTCCGGAGACGGGCTACAGTAAGTCAGGCACGAGAGATGCCACAAGAAGGATTATATTTCCTCCACAATCCATATCTAACTTGGTTTATAACTTGGTTTATATTTAGGCTTCTTCACGGTTGTAACTTATTTGAAGAGTTGGGTCTCCGAGATTGACAGCGTCGTGTTGCACAAAATTGTAAACCTGCCCGGCAACAATTCAGTAATAGACATCGCATTTTATCAACTTAAAAAAAGAAAAGAAAAACTAAAAATCCTACCGGGGGAAATAAAACAGTTTGTCTCTCTCTTTTCTTTTCCTTTTATTGATCTATTATTTGTATCTATTATTGGCTATATATCCTGCACATGCACATGCACAATAATCAATAATTCTTTTTTTTTCATTCCATATTAAGGGTTTTTTTTGTTGTATTTGTTTGTTCATGTCCCAAAAAAAAGTTGATTCTGCTGCTGCAGTTTCATACACAGTTGAAAATGTATAGAAAGAAAATCAATATGTGGCGGTGAATGTTGATATTGTAGCGCGCCGCCACAAATAAATCGATGTTGGGGAAAGAATATTTCTCCGTCTTCTCTGCCGTTGGGTTATTCCTAGTGACACGTACTGTGTTAGGATTTGGAATGAGGAGTTGCTGCCTGGATAAGTAGAAACATCTTGTTCCACGCTGACTCTACTTCAGTGTGGGAGAGGAACACGACTGCTCTGCAGGAGTGATGCATTCAGAATGTATTCACAATTATGCGTACGCCATATGGTCGTTTGAAAGTACAAGAGATGAGAGCGTAAAGCAAAACTGTCCAGCCCTCCGGCAGTAATGAGGCTACTTTATGCTGTTTGTTGTGCAAAGATGTTGCATGGACAAGCTGTTCAGCCCGGTCTGTGCCTGATGCCAGGGCCGGCACGGTGCTGTGCTGGGACGATGCTGGATGTTCACACTGCACATGTTCAGTGCTTCTCAGTGTGTCAGGGTTACTGGATGTGTGCGGCATGCACACAACACACACGTGCATTCACAAGCACAGCTCAAGGCCCTTATTTATTTTGCTTGTGAATATACTTGTCACGACCGACTGGCCTTTTATAATTATTAGTTTTTGCATTACTCTTTGGTTTGATCTTGATCGCTGGGTGATTGTTGTTTTAAATGTGCTGTAGAAATACATGTGACTTGACTTGCACACACACCTGTTGCAACTTCCAGTGTGAAAGGAATAGTTTTGTTTTCTGTGAGCTTAACATGAAGCTACAGCGTTGAGACTATTAGCTTAGCATAAAGACTAAAGAAAACAGCTCAGCTGGCTCTGTCCAAAGTTCAAGAAGTGTCTTTATATTTCAACAAATTACATTTCAAATGTTTAATCTATGATAGGTCATAGATTACGTTCTGATCTAACAAATAGAAAACAAATAGGCTACCAAGATAAAAAAAATTTTGATTATTTTGTGCCAAATTCCCCGAGGAGCAATAAAGGTTTAATTCATTATTCCATGGACTTACATACAGTATGTTCTCAATTAGAAATTTATTGTAGAACTTGTGGGTTTGTGGACTAATTCTGTACGTAAAAGTAGGAAAATATCCCCAAAACACCTACATAGTTGGCAGTTTTATAGTATTTTCTTTTCTTTTTATCGTATATACCTGCTCAACCTCTTTGTCCCATCCTACTTGTAAAAGTGCGTTTGACATGCATGTGTGCATGCACACTAACCCAACTCCTGGACTACACACTTATCTCTCCACCCATGCGACTAATCGCAGCGGGCCGGACCATGAGGCAGTAAAGTGAAGGTCACCTTGTGTTTGGCCCCAGCTGATAAGCTGTAATGTTGTCTTTTATGTGACGCCACGCTCTCCGAGGACCCTCTGCAGCGCACAGCGGCTGATCAATACAGACCAGACCGTCTCATTATGGCACCCATGAGCATGTGTGCCATGTGCAGAATGTTTTTCTTTTATGGTGTGTGTTTACGAGCATTTTGCATAACATTAGTTGATGTTTGTGCGTTTTATATGTGTGTGTGGGTGATTGTACTTGCATGCTGATTCCTCACTTTCTCACTGGTAATGCAATTATTCGCTCAGACTTGCTTGCAGAGAATATGACTAATTAACGGCAGTTTAAGGTTGCTGAGCTGGATTTGTCTTCGTTGACATTTAAAGAAATTCAGTGCTGTTAATATGGTATGAAATTAGGATTTTCAGGCAAAATGTCATTTGTATAAGCCATAACATTTGACATTCTTTGAGATCGTTCTTCAGTTCATCAGCAGATTTGAGTCTAAGCTCTCTAAATGTGGAATAAATGACAATCAATTGACTCGGAAACTGTAGCAAGCAACCTGACCTTTTCAAGGAAAGTGGAACGTCCAAGCGTAAAGCTGAGATTTTGTTGCTGTGTTTGTGTGTATGTGCCCACATGTGGGTGCATGCGCGTCTACGTGCACTTGCATGTGTGTGTGTGTGTGTGTGTGTGTGTGTGTGTGGACACGCAGGATCACGTGTGAGCTGGAAGAATCGAGTTCAGCCAAAAGCTCGGAGCCTGTAATAGCTACCTTTTTAACCTTCAAAACTCCAGATTACAAGTTGTACCTTTCTCTGATTTCCTCTCTGTTCCCCTTTTCCCCAGTTTCTTCTTCTTCTTCTTCTTTAATCTACCTTTGCTGTAATTCATGCATGTCCTCCAAAGCCATCACCTCACCTGTCTGGGAATATCACAGCAGTGGAAGCAGGAGAAGCTCCTGAGAATTGCTGCTGTGTCATGTATGTGTGTGAGATGCCTCAGATATGAATACTGCCCCCCCCCCCCCCCATCCTCACCGCTCTGTCCCAAACTATCACGTAAAATCTCGAGCGCGTCGGCAATGTGGAAAACTGGCAATTCATTGCACTGTGGGGGACAGGATTAATCATAAATTTCCGTCCCTGATGACTGATATTTTTTATATAGCTCATTGTGTCCTCATCTCATACACCAGAGACACACAGGCCTGTAATTTCTCCTGCCAGCTTCTTTTTTATCTCCTCTATAAATGATAAACATAATTCTCCACTGCGAGCATGAGGCAGAGGAGGACTGAGAATCTGCGGCGGGGATATGTTGCTATAAACAATCCTGTGACAGTATTTTTGTGCTTCTCCGTGTCAGACTTTCGCAGTGATGCGTGTAGCTGGAGGTGGAGAGGCCCGCGTGAGAAAAGGTTGAGGGATTGTGAGCAGGAGGGGGGAGGAAGGAGGAGGAAGGAGGAGGAAGGAGGAGGAAGTCAGCCAAGCTAAATGAAAAGAAATCCAAATCTTGCAATTAATCTGCTTAGCTCCCCTGTGGGCAGATGTGGAGAGACGGCAGCAGGACACAGGTCAGAGAAACAAACAGACGAGGGGAATGAGAACGTCATCGCTGACCCTAAATTGTTACATACCACCAGCAGACCTACGTAATCTCGTCTGCCCTTCCAGCCACCTTGTCTAAATCTTTGCTTCTGTTTCTTGTTTTTTCTTCCATCCACACCAACCATCTGTGATCGGGGGTCTGATAACTCACCCGTGATGCCAGTGATGCTGGCAGAGCCTGTGTTTGTGCCCAAGAAAATGACTCATCCTTGACTACAGTCTGTTGACCACTGAGAGAACCCGAGACATATAGGATTCAATATTTATGGGTTATTGTAGTTATTGCATAGTGCCCTGCTGATCTTTCCTCAACATTACAATATAAACCGGTTCCATGAGCATGAGCTTTGTTGTTAGTTGTGTACAAACGTCATTTCTAGGAGAGACGGTTGATATTTCTCTGTGTTGCCCAGTTTTTATTCACATCTTGATAATTATCCGTAATTGGTTTCTCAATTAAGTTTAGTCCCAGTCCACACGCACGTTTGTGTTCCTTCAAACTTTGCTTTTTTTTTTATGTCTTCTGGCCTTTTCTGTACTCGGCTTTTGTAAAACACCTGCTCGTGTGAAGGTTTTCAGAAACTCAATTTTCAGTGTTGACGTGTAGACAAGAGGAAACAGAGTTTTTGGCTTTTAAAGTGTGTGTGCATGCGTGTGTGTGTGTGTGTGTGTGTGTGTGTGTCTTCTTTAAACAGCGCTTGTGTAGATGTGATTCCTGTTTTATTACGAAGGAGGAAGAACTCTGTTGTTGTGCAACTTGCCCGTGCACATGCAGACTAAACGTAACCAATCACAATAAAATGGCGTATATCAAGATAAGAGATGCTATTTTTCAACCCCCCACCCCTCCTTTTCCCCCCCCCCCCCCCCCCCCATGCAATGAACTCCTCCTGTGCACCTGTCCACTTTTCTTCTTCATTGCCATTATGCATTTATGGCTATTTTTTAAGATAAAAGCGAAATGTCCACCAAGCATTCTTTGTAATGGGAGCGTGCAGCCTGAGGGACAGGTTAAACTCTCACATTTCACAGTACCTGCAGCCAATAAAAAGGTAAAAGACCTTTCTCCCCCCCTCCCCCTGTGTGTCCAAGAGATACTGAGACACTCAGACTTCCAATTAACCGCAAAGCGCCGACAAAGAAGTCCATTTCCTCACCTAGTACAGATCATCTCGGACTTTAATCAACGCCAGGAAACTGAAATTGTGCCAGTTATGATGAACACCAGATGATTAGCCCCACTGCGCGTCCAAGTGTGAAACTCCCATCCTCATTATTTTCCAATGCGCGGTGTCATTTAACATACAGGAGCACGCTCTCTTTTTTAGGAACCTCCTCCTCAGGCTGTAATCTACGGCTCAATTTGAGGAATAAAGATTGTTCGGCAGAGCTTTAATCAGCCCTGACGCGATCTGATAAACAGGATAACTTTATTTTAGGTGGACAACGCTGACAGGGACTTCAGATAGGGAGGGGAGGAGGGGAGGAGGGGGAGGAGGGGAGGAGGGGGAGGCAAAAAGAATAGACAATCAAGTATATTCACTGAGCATATAGACTTTGAGGGCCCGCATGAATACCCTGTTATTTACTTTAATGGAGCCTGCGAATTATAGTAATTGAGTTATTTCAACCAATAAGCTGAGTTTTTTTGTAAAGAATTACTCTGCAGTTGAGATTCTCGTTTATAAACGAGGTTTTATTTCCCAAATCGAGCTGCACAAACACTGCTGCTTCTGCACACACGAGCTCACACAGTCCACAGCGAAGGGTTCGAGTTCTTCTTTCATAAGCAATAACACTGTGATAGGTGTCTGAAATGGCTTTTCCTCAGGCATATATATCTGCTGAGAGTATGGATTATCTCTCTGAATTTGCTGAAGTAATTCCTCCGTTGATAACGGGCCTCTGCGAGACGGCCAAGGTGTGACATTGGTATCGCTGCTGCTGCTGGAAATATTCATAGATCTATTTTCAAGACGAGCAAACTATATTGAGGGCGTGAAAAGAGCGTCTTGAGTAGAAAGAGCTCTAAAGAGAGATAGATTAGGCTTCTGTTTTTCCTCGTCTTTGCAAATGGAAATGATTGATTTGGCTATTATATCTGGTAAGAAATAAAATTATGTTTTTCTCCCCCAGACTGTGGATAAATCTCCTTTTAGGGTTTCCATTAACATTGTCTGGTTTCAGTCAGTCTGCGTGTTGTGTTGCATTGTGGATCATTTTATGGATTAGAGAAAATCTCAGTGTACATAAATCTTTTCATCAAGGCTGTCCTGCGTGCGTCATAATGTAATCTTAAGTCAGACATAGACTTACTTCTTCCTGGGTTCTTTATGTGTGAATTCTCTGCGGGGTATCCGATGTATCATTGTTCATTTTACAGTTTTTGTCACATCCAAATGAAAGACTCATCTTTCATCACTGATTCAATTGTCTGCACCGGCAACACTTGTTACTTGTAACCCGTTGTGACTCCACCAGGCTGCTGCAGATTTACTGTCCTGTCGCTCCTTTAACAAGACTCAAGAGTGTGCAGCTCTGTGGCGCCGCACGCAAACATGCAAACACGCAAACATCAAGCAGGTATAATGTGTTACCATGTTGGCATGCTAAGCTTAGCTCATTAGCACTAAATACAAGGTACAACGTGGGATTTATTGTAGTTTTCTCCATGGACGATAGCCTATTGATGAACAAAATTACATAATTTCTTCGGTGCTACGGTTTACACAAAAAGAACAAATAGTCTAAAATAAATTACAAAAGTCATAAAACAAGGACAAAGACAGTAAAGTGCAATAAACATTTTATATAAAAAGAAGTAAAAAAGTTCTAATAAGTAAAAATGTCCTCCACCAAGGCTGTTTCCATAGGTGAAAAATTATTTGTGTATTTTCCCCGTGATTGGGATTCTCTCTAAACTCTTATGCGTTCTTCGATGTCCCAGGCTTCACCCTGTCACCAAGTTTCATGTAAATCAGGTCAGCAGTTTGTCTATAATCCTGCTGACAGTTAAAAACATTTGTGGAAGTATTCTGATTCTTCTGATTTGTATTCTGATTGTAATACCTGCAATAAGAAATAGAAGACATACAGAATGGCAACAGTAATTAGCATCATAGTAAAAGTCACAAGTTTGTTCCTGCAGTAGCTGTGTGTGTGTGTGAGGAAGGTCAGCTGGTGGGAATGTCAGCAGCAGAGTTTTTTGCTTTATCATAAATCAACTTTTTGTCAAGTTTTGACCTGATGATGGTGTTCAGGTGTTACAAAGCGACTCATCCTGAGGGAGACGTGAATGTCTGCACACAATGTCATAGCAATGCATCAGATATTTGAGACATTTCACTCTGGATCAAAGTGGTGGACGGACCGACGGACCGCTGCCCCTCGAGCCGTGCAGCTCTCAGCCCTGCAGCTCTCAGCCCTGCAGCTCTCAGCCCTG
>CALSCE010009814.1:1028222-1042017 GCA_943593645.1 Bovichtus variegatus
TTTCTACTTACTTTCTTGTTTACCTTCTAGTAGCTTATATTAGCTAACTGCATTATTTTTTGGGATGACAGTACTTTGAAACATCTCCATTTTAGGACTGGGACCTGTAGCTTTCGCCTCTTTTAGCAACGCGTCATCATGTGCATACTTTTTTAACTGCGCTCTAAAACGAACCAGCTGGAAACATTAAAAAGTCAGACAAACGTTTTCAGCCAACTCACAGAACAGAACAGTGCTAGCTAATTAGAGCTAATAAAATCTGTGAGCAAACAGTTGTCATTTCAGCGTGAGCAGCCTTTCTGTGTGAAATCAGAGCCCCGTTGGTTTATAATCTGCTCTGTCATCACTGGAAGAGGACAGAGCAGCTTTGTCTCTGCTCGACTTTTCAACTTTGTGTTTGTATTTGACGAGGTGGAAAGAACAGGTGGACAAACTGGTTGATTTGGCTGAACTTTTCAACTCCCCATTTGTATTTAGTTCAGTTCCACGTGCAGAGTTTTGGCAAAAGTTTGAAAAATGTTTTATCCCAAAGTATCGTTCTCCCCCTGAGGACGACAAACGTGTGATTTCTGCTCCGTATCAGCACAAAGTGACTGCACAAAGTAAGCGAGGCTGCTCTGGATGCTGTGAACCAGCTCCCAGGACTCACGAGCATTCAGTGTTCGCTAATATGAATGTATGATATTTTACCTAAACTCATCTGAGCTGTAAACGAGTTGTTTCCTGTTCTGTGCAGCCGCGTTTGTGCAACCACTGGCCTGACGGATGAATACACTCTATAAATATTTCATACTAGCCCACTTTCCTCCCTGTGGCTACAAAAAAAAAAAAAAAAAGAAAAAGAAAGCAACACACAAACAAATATCAGTGAGTAAAAAAGGCTTCGGGGCGAAAAGCACACGAGCAATGTGTTTACAAGAATGGGAAGAAAAGGAGACACAACAGGGACATTCCTCAATATTGTTGAAGGGCCATTTAAAACTGTGTTTTTATTGGTTCTTCCTCTGTTTTCTCTTCTGTAATATTATTACGGCTAAGTCAAGCCCTCTGGAAGCAAAAGCTGCAACGCTGCTGATGAGAATTGGTTATTTTTTAAGGTTCCTCTCAAAAGTACCCCCCCTTAGCATATATATATATATATATATATATATAACATTGGCTGAAACCCTCAGGACGTCTGCCGTTGAACGTGAGAGAGAGTTCTGTCTGTTAAGCTTTGTGGAGAAAAGAAAGCAAGAAAAATAATTAACTTGAAAAGTTTTCCTCTCGTGCTGATCGTGAGGCCCCTCGCTGAGATCGACCCCGAAGTTGTGACTTTAATCACATCATGCCAATACTCCTGATTAAAGGTTGCCAAGCACAGGAGGACACTGACTGATGACAAATTAAATCGTAAGTGACACAGTATGAAAGAAGAACTGCATTATGCAAGACAAATGGGTTATATCCTCTGCAATTATTGACTGCACCGAGGGCTGTCAGAGATATATGAACAGCTCAATAGTTTCTCTTCAAATAATAAGCCTTTATTATTATGCACTAAACTCCCACTGGAGTCGCCAAAAATAGTTTGCCAGATGGACACCGGAGTGCTTTATTTTATCAGATTTGGTTGCAAAAAAGAAGCTTGGGACATATTTTCAATTGCACATATTGCAACAGTTTCAAAGGATTCAGTCGAATCCGTTTTGCCATTTTTTTTCCCTCCAGCGCTTTACAACCTCAATTATCTTGTCCATAGACTAATGGTTTTAGAATTGAGGCCCAGATCGTAATAACCGTGGCATTTCTCCAAACCACTCTGAACTTTGCAGGAGCTGTGGGACAAAACAGTGGACAACCACCAAATATCACTTTCCCCCCTCTGCTTTTCTCTCTCGCCCTGTGAAGTCTTTGGAAACTCGCCATAGAAAAGGCACTCACCCAGCAGAATCTCCACCGAGTGGGAGGGAAGATGTCGCTCCTCCGTTGTTGATTAATTATGAATCTCTCTGAGGGTGCATGTATTCAAGTCATACCCTCACTATCCATGCCTTATAAATCTCTCTTAAAGTATGTGTGCCAGGTTCCTTAAGAATGCCATATTCACTTAGTGCTGTCATTAATTGCCGGTAATGGCTCGCTCACAGAATTTGTGCACATTTCGGAGTCAGACTTTGCCGTTCGGGTCCTTCTAAACCTATTTCCAGCATATGGAGCCGTTGGCCTGAATAATGGAATGAAATTGCCCACTGGTTCATGTGAACTTATTATGATAATTCATTTAATTAACAAATTATTCTTTGTTTTAATGCATGCGCAAAGCTGTGCGGCCATGTGACACCCAGCGTGTGCTTTGACGGGGTTATCCTCCTGGAAGAGATACAGTCTCAGAAGAGGAAATAGCACACGAGTCCTGGGATCAATCCGCATTACCATAGCCATAATCGCCCGGATTGATTCCGCAGCAAAAAAATTATCATACCTGAGGAATGGCTCAATTTGTCCAGCACAAATTGATGACACAGGGGGAGGGAGGGAGGGGGGGGGGGGGGTCAGTGGGGACCTCAGAGGTGGATCATGGTCCATAAGAGCTCTGAGCAGGGAGATCAATAGGGGCTCGCTGGGCTTGGCTCAGTGTCCGTAATGTGATGTGTGCCCAATCAATAGCCTTCCCCGAGCTGCTAGATGGGCCGCTGGTGTGGCACGGGTTATTTTTCTTCCTCACGGCATCTTTCCTCCCTCAAACCGATGAAAGGATGGGGATGCAGGCAGATCCGGGGGCGTAACCGTGCGACCACGGGGCTGTCACTGGTGACAGGACATTTAGAGAGGAGTTAGTGGGCCCTCCTGCGGGACGTTAAAGAGGAGGGCGAACGGTGATTCTTGCAATTTCAAGAGTAGCTGTTGAGACGTCGGGCGGCTGAAGATGGAAATCAAGAGCGGCTCAGAGAAGAGGCTCAAGAGAGCTCTTAACTCTAGTGACTCCTGCGTGTTTTCTCCTCGGGATCAACTTCACACTCCCTGCTCGTGTGTCCCAGGGGAGCTAATGCTGCCTTCAAGGAGCTGTGGAAATGAATTTGCGAGGCTGGCTGTTTATGCACAAAAGGGAGGGACTGAGCCAGCAAGTGATTTATTTTTATAATGTACTAAAGACCAAAGTATCCAGGGAAATCCTTAGAGTATTGTATAAAAATAAAAGTCATGTGACATCCAATATTTCTCTCTGTTTCTCCATCTGCCTTCCGTCTCGTTTTCAGCACAGTCATGCTAAGCAGTCTCTGCAGTAGAATTGGTGCAGGAGGGACAACTAAGCATGTCGCACAAAACCTAATCATGTGGAGACGTTAACCTCCCGTCTAAGCCAATCAGGTCTCACCCTGAACATGACCTGGCTGCAGCCTGAGGTCAGAGCAGAGGGAGCAGAGGAAGAGCTGCAGGGAAATCTAAACTTTATTTAAGGATGTTTTTGAATATAATTCACGTGTGACTCATGACAGCTTCCACTTGGCTTTTAATGTTGCTGTTTATCTTCAAAATTGAGCAATTTGTAGTCAGAAATGTCATTTTAGCAATTCGTGATAAATAGCAATATCGTTTTAATACGTTCCAGTGAGATCAGAAGTTATCTTATGTACGCAGGCAGCTGGGTCAGCAGGTAGCATTGATTAGTTTAGCAAACTGATCAGGGCGCTGGTGACGTTTTAATCCCTGTTTTAAGATTTGAAAGTGTCCGGTTCAATGAAATATCTTGTTTCATCTCCTGCCTCTGTTAGCGTTCCTCCGCTGGGTCACTTCCAGGTCATCTGGCGCGGCCGCGCTCATTTCCGCCATTTAATCCAGCTCTCACGGCATTTGATGCTAAACTTAATACCACCACACATGCAAATCAGGGGCAACCAAGAGTGAATCCAAGTAATCGATCTTCTTAACTACTCCCACTCAATTACAGAAGGCTAATGCAAGCCACCTCAGCGTTGCTCATCCTCGCACTCAAATGCCATTTGCTGGTGTCCATGAGCAAGGGGAGCATGGGAGTGTAGGAAGGTGAGATTGCATGGGTGTGGGTCAGTGAAAACATTAATCACGTTCCCTCTCTGTCTGTGAACGTGTGCGTGTGCACGTCCATCAGCTGTGCAGCTTTAAAGGACGAGCAGTGAAAGATTAACTGTCTCCTCTGAGGCAGGTAGTGTGAGTGACCTTTAGGGTGTGTTTTCACTAATCACATTTATTCTTGTACATGTGTCTGAAAAATTAAGCTGCGTAATTTACTGCCAGTAAGCCTGTGATCAAAATCATTATGTGTTGTCGTCTTTCACAATGGTTTATGGGATGTGTAGTTCCTTCACTCTTTAAAATAATTATGTACACAGTCTTGTACCTTTGCCTTTCTTTCTGTTTTACAATTATTATGTTTTTGCACAGAATCAAAACGTTGTATGGTCACGATTCATCTCGTAGTCGGTCGGCTGTTTTGAAACGTATTTTCTGAAATCCACTTCCTGAACCGGAGCCATTCGAGAAGTCACTGTTGAGCTCAATTCAAGATTTGGAGCTGCGCGCTGCTACTTTCCATTATACCTAATCTACTCTTCTACCTTTGGAGCTGACCTGGTGCCAAGGTGTTCGGCAACAGGAACTCCAGGCTCGAGTGTCTTGGCACCAGGGGGTGAGCCTCAAATGTGCTTGCCAAGAAAGTTCAGGGGTATGGCACAGCGCGTCCTTACTGTGACTCCACAGGCAGCCGGCTGCCAGGCCAGGCCCAGGTTGCCTCACTTAGCTGCTAATAGGTTTAACCTAATCAGCAGCAGCAGTCATTTTGTGATAACACTTCCTCTGCTGAGCCATGACACCACTTTTGCTATCTGTCTCGATGCTTTCTTTCTCTTTCTTTCTCGCTTTAATAGAAGGGATTTCTTACGTCTATTTCCGGCAGTGTCACGACCCTATGGACATTTATTTTCCAGCGTGTCAGTGCTAGCCAGAGGCTAATGGATAGACTTTAGAAATGACTGACCCCTCAACACTTCTGCAAAAATCCTTGAGCTCCATCCCTGCATGATGCTCACTAACACGGGATGTTTGCTGAAGTCCCAAAGGACACGCAATGACTGTCTCCAGACTGCACTGTGTAAATTTATGTAAGATAATCAGTGCAACTTGTGATTAGTATTCAGGGAGCCTTGTTTTCCTATCTTGTCTGAGACTCTTCAATCTTTGTTCATTAGACTTTAATAGGTTTTATATGGCTCAGGTCTTAGAGGACTTCACACAAAATAATGCACATTTGTCCGTGCGCTGGATTTCAGTTCATTATTGAAGTTGTGCTGCAGAGCTATAGTGTGTAGGACAGATACTCTTCACCTGTGTGGGTTGAGACTCTGGGCTGAGCAGAGTTGAGCTGTGAAAAAAAGGGCATCGGCTAATCCCTGCAGCGTTGTGAGGAGTTATATCTCTCTTCTTGTGCACGGCAGAGCCACAGATAAAACCAGGAGAGCTACTATAGAAGTGAGAAACATGATGCTTCTCATAGTCCACCAACAAGGCTCACACACTCGTCACGTAACACGGTGTCTCAGTCGGACACTCACTGTATATTACTCACAAACCAACCAAACCTCAGTCCGAACATCTGAGGTCAAATTTAATCCATCCAGGTCAATAAATCCTGGTCAAAGTAAAGAGCTGCGCTGACCTCGTGGGATTATGCAGAATGTTCCCACCCATTCATTTACTGAGCAGAAGGCGCAGGAAACAGTATCAAACATTGTGCATTTCACAAGAACAAACAGAAGTTTTCAAAAATGTGTTGCAGTTACTTTTCCTTCATCACCGAAAGCAATAAATTATATTCTGAGACACATCAAGGGAATTTTAGACTGTTGCCAACAGGTGGAGCCAAAATCCTTTTATACTTTTATCTGTTGTAGACGGGTTCACACACACACACACACACACACACACACACACACTCCCCTATTTCCAAAATAGATTTATGACCTAGTTATTTCCCCTTATTTAAATGTTCTCCTCATTTGATAATCTATCCTTCAATACTGCATTAATTCAAAGATTGAATTCCTCGTTTGGCATCTTCTTCCATCGTTTTTCATGCTAACTTCCTTTGTCAACTTCCAAAATTAGTTGGAAAATATCGGCATATAAGCAAAAAACATCGTGCAGTAAAAGTCACATGAACACGGAGACGTTTCTTGTTATCCTACTCACATTTTCTTCCTCTCTGTGCTCTCTTTTCAGATTCTAGCGATCATCTCGATCCTGTTCATCGTGCTCTCCACCATCGCTCTGTCTCTCAACACTTTACCAGAGCTGCAGGTCACAGACGAGTTCGGCCAGGCCAACGACAACCCCCAGCTGGCCCACGTGGAGGCCGTGTGTATCGCCTGGTTCACCATGGAGTACCTCCTTCGCTTCCTCTCCTCTCCTAACAAGTGGAAGTTCTTCAAAGGTCCACTGAATGTCATTGACCTGCTGGCCATCCTGCCCTACTACGTCACCATCTTCCTGACTGAGTCCAACAAGAGCGTGCTGCAGTTCCAAAACGTGCGGCGTGTCGTGCAGATATTCAGGATCATGAGAATATTGAGGATCCTGAAGTTGGCCAGGCACTCCACGGGCCTGCAGTCTCTCGGGTTTACTTTGAGAAGGAGCTACAATGAACTGGGGCTGCTGATCTTATTTCTTGCCATGGGCATCATGATATTTTCCAGCTTGGTGTTCTTTGCAGAGAAAGACGAAGATGCCACGAAATTCACCAGTATCCCCGCGTCATTCTGGTGGGCAACCATAACGATGACTACCGTGGGCTACGGTGACATTTACCCACAGACGTTACTTGGTAAAATTGTGGGTGGGCTCTGCTGCATTGCAGGTGTGCTGGTAATTGCTCTGCCCATCCCCATCATTGTCAACAACTTCTCTGAGTTCTACAAGGAGCAGAAGAGGCAGGAGAAGGCCATCAAGAGGAGGGAGGCGCTGGAGAGAGCCAAGAGAAATGGCAGCATTGTCTCAATGAACCTAAAAGATGCCTTCGCCCGCAGCATGGAACTGATGGATGTGGTGGTGGAGAAAGGAGACGACAAAACCTCCCTGGACAACCACCTGTCGCCTAGCCGCTGGGGCAGCTCGACCAGGCACGCCTCCTCCGAGACTGACCTAAAAACTCCAGATATCAGAAACCTTGAGCCGCAAAGATCGCCTCAACGTGTAACCATCAACACCAATGGAAGTCCACAGCGGATAAACAGGACCCCGCAGCACCTTAATGTGCAGAAACTGGAGGAGATGTACAACCAGATGACCAAGTCACAATCCTTGTCCAACCTCAACACGACGAGCTCCATGAGCACTCTGAGCACAAACGTGACCGCGCCTGTCTCACCGAAGAAATCTCAAAGCCCCGACTTTACGTTAAAAGAGGAAGTAGAGCTGGAGATGAAGGAGGTCCAAACCTCCTCGCCGGATATCTTTGCGGGCTCCTCGGCAGACTTTAGAGAACAAGACTCCGACTCAAAAAAGAAAGATGCCGGGCCCTGTCGACTCAGACACCCCAGGGCACCGCCCCATCTGGATCTTAGCCAACTGAGGGGCATTGGTGACGACAACTTTCCTGACGTCATACTCAAAGGTGGCCTCTATGAATCCGTCAACCCAGGTGACGGATCACAGCTCCACGTAGAGGACGGGGAGAACAGCGCTGTGGAGAATATCCAGAGCTCTCCAAGGGGGAACAACCCTCTTAAAATAAAGGGGTTGAACGCCAACTTCGCCAAGACCTCTGCTGAAGGCCCGCTGACACCGCCCAGCACTACCTCTCCTGGAGACATCAGCTCCAGCATCCTGGAAGACGATTCCCCGGATGGAGAGACGTCTCCGCTCATCCCCAGCACAGAGGAGCTGCTCCCAATCTCAGAGGAGGAGACCTGCCCGTTGTCGCCTAAGAGGCTGGTGGTCGACACGCCACCCGGCGACGATGATCAATCCACAGAGAACCACGAGGAGACGCATCTGATGGAAGTGGCGGGCGCTGCAGTTGCGCCCCTGTCGCCCAAAACAGCAGCACACAATTGCACCCAAGGTGTGGTCGGGGCAGGCGAGGAAGTCAAGGCTGACAGCAACCAAAGTGGACACAAAGTAGAGAACCACATGTTTACATCCGATATCCACCTGATACCAGGGGACGGCAGCCTCTCTCCCGCCTGCGAAACCAGCATGTGACTGTGAGCGAACGCTCCGAGGGACAATAGGACCCACTGCGACCTCAGCCCGGCGTGTGGGGGGAGCAGGGAAGAAAACACAAGGGTGCAGTCGTAGTGAAAGATATTTTTGCATGGCATGACAAGTCCCTTTTACTTGTGTTGTTGTGTGTCGCTGAAAAAGAAACTGCAGTGCAGATTTGAGAATGACTTTCGAGGCAAACGGTGGGTTTTGAAGAGGAGGCTCTTGAGGGAATTCATCGACTTATGTAGACATTTTGGACCTCCCGATGTACATAATGACAGTCTCCTTTTTCTAGCAAAAGAGGGAAAATGCACAGAGGGACTTATCTGTAAAAAGCATGCATTTAAAAAAAAAAAAGACCTATATTTTACGGTGCTTAGTTTGCTGAAAGCGCTCCACTGTAAATACTCGGACATCTAAGGCCATGACAATGCACAGGATGGCAACGGAAAAATGTCACTGAAGGTACAAATATTTGTAATGTGAAAAGGGAGTCAGGGGGGAGGGTGGGGGGGGGTGAATTGAGAGCCCTCAGACTGGGTGTTGCATCGTAGCGACCTATAAAAAAAAAAACATATCATTACCTTTTGTGGAAATGCAAAGTGTTCCCATGACGACCCTGTAATGTTTTTCTTTCGTGTGAATAATGGTGTATGAAACTGTAACGTTGACATTATTGCTTTTGGTTTTCATGACGACTGTTGAACTTTTCAGTTGATATTCAGTCTTTGGGGCTAAAGACCGCTGGAGGACAGAAACACCTCGAGCCCCCCTGTAGTCGCCAAATATCAGAAACTTCCGCTACTGAAAATATTTATTACGTGGTTTCAGAAGTCACAACAAGGTTTGAGATGTATTACGCCTTGTTCGTGCCTTTTGATTCCACCCGAATCACAAGAATAAATCTTATTTACTCTCAGATATACATCTAAAAGTAGTTCTAAGAATAAAAATAAGTAGGTGTAGATTGGTTGTAGAGAAGAAAATCTACGGTAGGTAAAGTGAGATTCAACAAAGCAGAGTTAAGACTATTTATTTATTCAGCACAGTAGATCTGGTCATTATTACACAGATATGCTTTACACGATAATTATCTATTTTGGCAATTCAAAAGGGATAGACTACCGTAAAAAAAAAGACAATATTCCTCCTCATATCAATGGACCAAATCAAGCACAGCTTTCCTCTATCTCAGCTGCATAGTAACATATACGATTATAACAAGTATTATGACGGTAGTTATGTTTTTTTTTCTTTCCTTATGGTTTGTTTACCTGCATTGTGTTCATCATTGTATGTTCCATACTACTGCGAGTTTATCCCGTCCTGCTGATGAGTTTAAGGCATTTTTTACATATATCCGTAGTGTCTTGACTGTAATTTATTGTGTTTTATTGTGAACAAAAACTATTTTCAGTCGAACTTAAACCCAAAGGAGTTTTTTCTCTCTGTCTCTCTCTCTCTCTCTCTCGTCTTCTTTCTCGCTTTTGTTTTACACTGACTGAAAATATCCGTTGTATGTTGCCTTTGATTCCAATTTTATTGCTGGAATATTTGTTTATTGTTTCAGCATGACACTTGGCTGAGTACTAGTAGTGTGTTTGTGAAAGCCACACAAACCAGAGCGGTACCGACAGGAAGTACGTGGGTGAATTCTTTGTTGTTTGTTTTCTTTCGTATTATTATTATTATTATTATTATTATTATTATTATTATCATGTTTTTTTTGTTCTCACAGAGAGGTGTGGAATGTGCAATACCGCATACTGCAATCTATGCAGGCCAAGAATTGTGGCACTTTATTTTCTGTCTATGGGATTTGTAAGTGTACAGGCAGAAATTACTTGTATTTTTCAAATGTTATATCTTTAATATGAGGCAAAACAGTATTACGACTACCGGAATCTCACAAACAAACAATGCAAATGAGAATTTGACATTTACTTTTTCGTATTATATGTCTGGCATATGCTGTCTCGCACTTTAATGCCAGATATTAATGGACCTCAAATTTGATTATCTGTGGGACTAGGGATCCAAATTGACCACTTTGGGCCTTTTATATTGCTGTTAGATTTACATACAAATCTAACTAGATGTCTGTGGAAGATATTAAAGATAATTTTATTTCAATGGCCACACAAAAAGGATTTTATGTTTTTTGTGAATTATCGTTGAGAATGATTCTATTTTTTCTAAACCAAAATGGAGCACGACCACAATTTCCTGCCATATGGTGGTTGAAATGATGCGTGCCTTTTCATAACACTGCTGTTTATGAGAAGGTAGCAAGTCATTTTGCTTTGTTCATAGAGCACTGTACAGAAAATTCTAATTTTATAGGTGAAATCAGGTCTTTATGTAATAGATACAAGTAATGTTATTGAGTTCTCAGGTTTTCTATAACTCTCTGATGTTCCAATTGGATCGATTCTCTGTTTTTTCTTTAACAGCTAATGTCAACTAGTTATACTTCTGTACTTTTCTTGAAAGGTGATGTTGTCAAATCCACATTGATGTCTTGGCTTCTGGGGTAAGGAGCGGCAATATTTCTCCCTCCTCCTGGGTAATCTGTGCACCACCATTCAGTATCCACCCCCGTCAGTTTGCAGCGAGGCAGGAAGAGGCACCAACAAAGAGACAGAAGGAGAGTGTGTAGCTGACCACAGACAGGCAGGAAGTCATCACTAAATCTGATACATCTGATTATTTCCCACGCCGACACCAGCGAGTGCTCCAATCTCTCTCGGCTCCAGAGGAACCCCATGGCGTGCCCTCGGGCACGGTGATCAGTGGGTGAAAGGATGAGGATAAGGGGAAGCTAAGAGTGTTTCAGAGTAACATCTGTATTTCTTTTTTAGCCTGGACCCTATTTTCCCATGTTTTTGACTATTTTTGAAATTGGTGCAGTAGTGAGTGAGAGCGCTGCAGCTGCTAAAACACCTGCAATCCTTTGGGCATTTCCGCACCGTCAAAGTACGTCCACGAAGGTTTGTTTTTGCCGCTGACGGGCTCAGGTTGTTATTGCAAGTGTCTGACAGCCATATGGAAAGGAGCCTACTGATGAAACATTTTTCTGTAACTTTCACTTGATCCGCTTGTTCATGTGTCTGAAGTCTCGCTCAAGGAGAAGTCGTGTTCTGAAATCTTGCTCCTCAAACATCCACATTGTGGAAATCAGCTAAATATTCAGCCGATAACAATCTGAGCCGTTGACATATACGTACATTGACGGTGCAGAATTGCCCGATTTGATTTACATTGCAGCGCTCTCGCTCATTACTGGACCGATTTCAGAAATTGTTGTCCCGTTTAGTGACTTAGACACAAACACATAGAAAGATACAGATGTTACTCTTTGGGAGGAGAGATGAAGTGGTTCCCTCACATCAGTTTCGGTCCATGTTTTCTTTTTTTCGTCTGTGTACATACTGTATGCCCAGACCAACATAATTTAATTTGGTAATCAGAGATTCACGCGAGAGCTCGTGGACTTTGGAAACGCCGATTCTCTGGTACTCTCCAAAGTAAAAATGCGGCGATCGGTTCCATTTTTCCTTCACCAAGGACGGTTCGATGGCGACCTTCTCGTTAAAGCTATTATTTTTCTGTACTCGTACGTTAAACTTGTCCTCACGTCCTCGTTTGTAGTTATCGTGTCTCCGTGTTAGCCTCGAGTACTCCTTCATTTTTGACAGGTTAGGGTAGAGAAACAACGGATTGATCCGCTATATTCCCTTGGGATGATGTTTGTGTGGAAATTGATTGCGTGAGCTGACAGCGAGTCTGTGCTCTGTCTCACTGTCTCACGATGGCATTATCATCTGCGATACCGTACAGAGTGGAAAGGTCGTGTCTTTATTTTCTCTGAGAGAACGGGTTATTGTCCGTGTCGCTCATGCGTGCTTACCAAACCTTGCTCCCTAAAATGCGTTAAACTACATTGTTTCCTCTTACGTGTCTGTGTACTCTGCCTCTTAACAGTTTGTTT
This sequence comes from Bovichtus variegatus, assembly GCA_943593645.1. Classification (NCBI taxonomy): domain Eukaryota; kingdom Metazoa; phylum Chordata; class Actinopteri; order Perciformes; family Bovichtidae; genus Bovichtus; species Bovichtus variegatus. The sequence goes on from CALSCE010009814.1 coordinate 1,040,434, forward strand.
TTTCCGTTCAGCTTTTGGAGAACATTATCATTCTGAGCTACAGACTGTTTCTGTACAAAGCGACATCTTTGTATGCATGTAGTAGTCCGAACAATTATGTGACCACAGAACACTTTGTTATGGTACATCTATGTCAACATTTCTGTAGAGCATTGTTCCCCATTACGTCTATTAGCATATGCAGAATAACAAATAAATGTGTATATAACTCATGTGTTTGTGTGTTCTCTACTCTACAAATGAGCTGTTGTTTATGGGTCACAGCTGCATCTGGATGCATTTTTATGCTAAATAAGGCTCATTATGTTTAGATTCATTTTATTTATAAGTGCTTACATAATATGACAAACATATGAGTGTATAAATACATACACGTCATTAATACTGATATTGCATTTTGCAGGAGGAAAGTATGCATGTTTTCATTTTCATATCCAAAAGTGCAGACGACTCAGAAATCTGGCGAGACCGGCTGATAAATGATTTATCACAAATGTATTCCATTCCACTGGATGAATTAATGGATGTGCACATTTCTCTCGTGTACTGCTGCCAAACAGTGAGACTGAACATGAACAGCCCTCCAAAACCTCGAAACCAGAAGCTCTGGTAATGCACCGATAAAAAAAAAAACACAATAAGTTGATCGTGGTGAATTTCCATCATCTGGAATATCTTCACAAAGCTGTCTTATAAAGAAGTGAAAAATAGAGCCTGATCTTCTTTTTTTAAATCAACTAGTTATGTCAGAACTGCATCTGCAGGAGCAAAACACACAGACGTCATAGTTGTTCAGCTTCTTTTTGTTGTTTTTTTGTGTTTTTTTTAGAATTGTTTTGGCCTTTTTAGAATACTTTTTGGTCTGTTGTTGTTTTGCCACTTTTTGTAGTCGTTTTGCCCCTCTTTGTGGTCATTTTGAGCCTCTTTAAAGATGTTTTGCCTTTTTTCATTGTCATTTTGAGTCTCTTTGTATCCCTTTGCCGCTGTTTTGCATCTTTTGGTGGTTGTTTTTGAAGGTGAAGACCAAGCGCCCTGCCACTTTGGGCCCCTGGGCCCGGGCCAGGTACACCTGTTCAGTAATTCCTCCATGACTGTAATACAATACAATAACACAACTTGGGCAACATTGAGTTGAGAGTCATCGCTCTGACAATAGTCCAAACACAAAAAAAAAAAGATGAACATGAAGATGAACATTAAGTCCACAGGGGTTTATAGATCATGAATTCGTGTAAAAGCTGTAGTTGTAGTTACTCCTCCTGGCCGCCAGAGGGCGCCGCAGGCTGCAGAGTCTCCATAAAAGAGCGCGCGGAAACAGCGCGGAAATCAAAGAGGAAAGAGAAATGAATCTTGAAATTGAAAATAGAAAATATGGGGCCTGAAATAAACAATAAAAGCGTGTCAGCTGCGAGTCATACTGACAGAAGTGTCGGGCAGTCCTGTGTTAACACCGTCGCTACTGGGTGGATTCTGGACTTTCTGTTTGTAAGTCTCTGTCGGCGCTTTAAGGAAGGAAACTTCGAACAATTCAATGAGACGATTTTGACTTTACAGGGTAAGTTACTCAAAGCTAACAACACTTTA
>CALSCE010009814.1:1051491-1108991 GCA_943593645.1 Bovichtus variegatus
GATGTTCTCATAAATTACCATCAGATATTGCTCATTTGCATATTTAAACATAACATTTTAGAAAACTTGTAATACAGAAAATAATGATCTTAATGTAAGTCATGAACTGGGGAAGTTTCATGGTGATATCTATTAGTTACATTTGGAGAAAGTAGATTTGTTTATGGCTGTAGACAGTTTTCTATAAAAACAAAATAAAACAAGAACTTTGAACCTGCTTTATTCAATGTTCACATTTCTCTTCTGGGAATATATGAAAAATCGCACATATTCAATAAGAAAATGTCTCTTTTGCATAACATTTCAGATGCAATGAGCTCGTTTTTGAACTGTCTTCATGGCACTTTGACCGCTGTGTCAATATCCTTTAGGATATTTTAACAATCTACTTTAGATTTCTAAACTGGTTTTGTTGTAGCCTTTTATAAAACAAGACTTTTTACTGGTCGGCTGGAGGTCTTAAGATATGATGTGGGTACGTGAGAGAAAACCCACCTGGAGACGACTGCCCTGCTCATTATCTGGGTTTCATGTCGTCCTATCTGTGTGCAAATAAAATAAAAGATAGAGCTTCCTTAAAGCCCAAGGTGACGTCATCAAATGTCAAGTTTAAAACCCCAAAAATATACAAAATGACTTGTTGCATAAAGAATATTGATTATAGCTTCGGGTAGTGCACATTAAATTAAACACGATCATTTTAACGGACGTGAGCTGACTCTTCCTCCCGTCCTGACCCGAACATATTTAAGGCATTTTTGATTTGAGGCGTTGGCAAAGTTATAATTTGGCAGACGGGCTACATTCTCTGAACCCTGCTGATAGAGTCGACTGGCACCATATCAAGTCAGGTGAAACGGTAACACAGCCTGGCTTCTCTTCCCTGGATACATACCCTCTGCACTCCTACATTCAGAAAACGATGTGGCAAAGATTTTGGAAGAAAATGGAAGCAAAAACCTTTTCGTTTAACATTAAAAAGCAGATCTGAACCTGATACTACAGTTGGTGCACGATAAAGACGATCTGCCCACCAGACTGTACTCGTGGTGTGGCTCAGTCCTGGCTCCGAGTCCTGCAGTGAAACGATAAACCACTTGTGGGCAGGCCTCGGTACAGCTCTTATTAAAGACCTCATTGTTGACTGTTTGTTCCAGGTCATTTTGTTTCACTACACTTGAAAGAGACGGTAAAAAGCCTGCAAGAGGAGGGAGACCCGGCCTCCGTTTGAGCGTGAATACAAACCCTTCGCTTGAATAAGGGGATGGCTCTGTGTTTCTAGGTCACCGTGTGTCCCTGAAACGCACACCTCACTATCCACAGGGAGGGAGGGGCACAAACAAGCCCAACATTTGACAGCTTCACTTTCCTACTTAACAGGGAGGGAGTCAAACACAGTGGACTGCTGAGAGTGAGCAGAATCTGTGATGTTGCCCACGTCCGGATGACATGCCCTCCCTCTGCGGTCTCTGCTGTCTCCACTTTGCTTAATCAAATGGAAATGGAAAAAGAATAATGGAACTAAAACTTTGATCTTTCACTTGAAAGTGTTTCAGATCATCAAGCAGGCCTGATCTGTCCCCCCCAGGCCCGCCAGCCTCGACTCTAAATGATCTCAGTGGCACTGCAGGACCATCATCCTTCAGATGACAGCTAAGTGGCCATCTTGGCTCTTTTTCCCCCTAATGACTATGGGCTGTCCGCGGGGGCTCAGCCTGCATTAAAAGTTGATAAATCAATTTAGTGACAAATAAGGTCCTTTTTAAAAAGTCTCAAACACCATTTCCGAGGTGTGAAATGTGTCCGGAGAGGATTTTTGCTAAAGTTTGTTTGAATGTATTCATTGTCATCATCAGTTTTTATGATATTTTTAACATTTATTCTGGCAAACTATACTATGACTTTTTAAAAAATGTTTTACTGACTATACTATGACTTTTTTTTTTTTTTTTTACTGACTATACTATGACTTTTTAAAAAATTTTTACTGACTCTATGACTTTTTTTATTTTTTTTACTGACTATACTATGACTTTTTTTTTTATGACTTTTTCACAACAAACTATGCTATGACATTTTTCTGACATAATATTCTATGACTTTTTTAGACATACCATACTATGACTTTTATACGACAATCTATACGATTACTTTTTTACCACATACTATACTATGACGTTTTTTAGTTTTTTCCGACATAGTGTATATATAGTATGTCATTATTTCATTTTTTTCGACAAAGTGTATATATACTATGTTGTTATTTTGTTTTTTCCACATACTACAAGGTCCTTTTTAAAAAGTCTCAAACACCATTTCCGAGGTGTGAAATGTGTCCGGAGAGGATTTTTGCTAAAGTTTGTTGGAATGTATTCATTGTAGGAACAAAGTGGGCAAAGCTAGTTTTCTTTTTTCTTTTTTAATGTAGTGTTATTTATGGAATCCTTTTAGATTCATGGATACATTGATGGAAAAACACAGAACTTGGATGTAACCAGAATGTGCACTATGTCGTCATTTCATTTATTTCGACATAATATACTGTGTTGTTATTTCATATGTTGTTTTAGTTATTTACTCTATAATGAAAGACAGTTAAAACAACAAGGTCTGTCATTGTGCTAATTAAATGAACACATTTGAAACCAGCACAAATGATGACCTAGCTGCTGCATCTTCACATAATAATGAAGTGCTCAACTCCTCTAAACAAAAAGACTATGACTGCTGTCTTTGTCGAACACAATGAGCTGCCCTCCATACGGCAACACAACAATGACTTATGTGGGAAAGCACCACATTCTGGGATCTGGGGGCACAGCTTTGTGTCTGTTTGGTAGATAAGGAATGCAGATTATGTTTCAGTGCAATCTTTTAGGCATTCAAACGATCGCGCTGGTCGATATGTGCGTGCCAAAAGGAAGGTGAAGCTCTCTCTATTAGAGAACAGCCACAAGTCAGAAAAGGGGGAAAAAGCAGGAACAATAACAAAAATAAATGTATTTAATTTCAGGAAGACGTTTAACAAGGCACAATAATGGTTTTGCTAAACTATTTAATATGTACAATAATATTCCACTTACTTGATTAGTATATAACTGTAACTTTTGAAACACTATAATTAGATCCAAGCTCGACAGCGTCTGCAACATATTCATGATACAGCGAGAAATATGGCAGTGTTACATAACAGCCATGAAAAAATACCTTTTCATGCAGATGTAAAGTGGGAAACTACTGACAGCTGTGAGTCAGAATAAAAAATACTTAATATTGTTGTAGAAAACGCTGCATTTAGCAGAATAAACACGACATGTAATCACTCGGAGATGAGGTCATGGATCCCAAAATGTGAAGACCAGCCATGTTACGCAGAAAACTAAAACCGCTGAGGACAAACAAGCAGTCGCCACGAGCCACTGACTGGAACATGGCGCCCGTAATGTTTTATTTTCTTCAGACAACGTTGGCACAGACTCGAAGGTTTTGATCCTCGACCAGCGTGACTGGGGAGAAAGTGATTGTCAGGAGGGAGGTTTTTTCGGTTTCCTCATTTTCTTGAGCTTTTCTTGCCTCACCGTCTCACCCTCCAAGGAGGACAGCTCAGAAATCCTGTGGACGAAAGAGCGGGAGGCTCCGACCACCGGGTCTGGGTAGGACTGGCCTGTGTGGCAGGAGACAGAAGACGGGAGAGAAGAAGAAAAGTCAGGACGCGATCTATAACACGACATATATGCACATATGCAATGTGCAGTACAAGAGTTTAATAAGTTATATCAATCAGGATAAAGTGCGTCTGTCCACGTCTGTCCAAAATGTCCTCATTTTATCTTATTAGACATTCGTGTGACATCGTCATGATAAGCATGAATTCTTGAGTTATGGTGTTTTGTGAGGCGAGTGACCTTTGACCCCCAAATTCTAATCAGTTCAACTTGTGCCCGATTAAAGAAATCCACTCAAAGCGTTCCTGAGACGTCGGCTTCATAAAAAGGGATCGGACGGAAAAACATGAAGCCTCTGGCCCGGGCTGTTTATATTACATAAAAGTAGAAATGTAAAATAAAAGAGAGAAATACAATATTTGCACTTTAACACAGGAGCAAAGACTCCAACAAGGTACCCTGGTGACAACAGCGAGACACGGGATCCACGCTTCTTGTTTGAAGAAGGAAAATCCATAAAACGGACATGTTTGCTGCCAATAAATGAACATCATAAACACGTGTGCGGGTCGGATTCCCCTCCCAGACAGAGCCAATCTGACCCGAACACAAGAAACACTCGCATGGAAACAACTCACTCTTCTGATTGTCTTTCACACTGAGCAGGTTGTAGGTCGGATAATTCACCTTGGGCCTGAGTAGCAGAGGGGACACGTGAGAGGCTTTATGTGTGAGAAACAATTAACAGAACTATCGATTGTTTTCACCTGCTCTGGTTCATAAGGGCACAAATACCTGCTGAGCTTGCAGTCGTCGACTGAGAAGGTGTTTCTGCCGTTGAGGATTAAAGTGGAAGGAAGGAGGATGGCGGGAGTTGTGTTCACTTCGTATCTTTCAGGGTATCTGCAGGACGGAAGGGAGAAAACATGTCAAAGAAACATGGATTTATTGCCAAGTAGGATTTCATATAGAAGGAATCTGCTTTGGTGCATCACATGAACATAGTAAGAGAAATTAAAGCAAGTATTGCAAAAATCAAGAAATAAAGAATAAAAGTAAAATGTGAAAAGATATTAAGAATATGCACAAGAAACATATATATAGAATTAAGTAAAAATACTAGTAAAATATGTACAAGAACCATAAGTATAGAAGAGAAAATACTATAAAAATATAACAAAAACAAGCTATAAAGAATGTGTACACTATATGTAAGATTCAGGACTGCACTACTCTTTTTGTTATGGTTTGTCATGATTTTCTTGCGGTATAAATGGACTACAACTGCATTTGTTTGTGCAACCCTGCGCTGCAGAATGACACTAAATTATCTGTGAATGCTTAATTAAAAATGGAAGCGCTGTGCAGCTCTTACAAGTCGTTTTGTGCAGAAAAGTCCCAAAGACGTGTGTTAATGTAACTCGTACAGGCAGGTTTGGCTCCTTCCTGTGTCTGCGTTAGTCCAGTTATTTAACTTTGCTGCTCAGTTCATGTGAAAAGACAAAGCACTGCATGTTCTCCAAACGTTATCACAGGGCTGTTACGTACTATGTGAAAGTGAAGGCAGCGTGACATCAAACTAAACCGTTCCCACAAATGGAGGACTAATAATGACCTCATTGTGCAAACTAATTATGATTTAGCTGTAATCACGTGCCCCAAGTTGCCAGAATATTAAACATTAAAAGCTTCAATTCCTCCGATTGTGACAGACAAGTTATGCGTGTCAAAATATTAATCTCGTCTGCTCTTTTCTCAGTTCATGTTCTTGTCATTTATGAGACAGTGGCTCGGTTTAATTACTGCGATCTGTGCAGCTGTCTCCAGAAATATGCTGTGAAGCTACGACTACTGGGATAAGTGACATTAATCCACTGGTTACCGCAGGGTGAAAGGCCGCCCCGCCTGGCTGTGGGAAAGCTCCTTGGCGAGGCTGAGGGGATGCAGGTTGCCACGTCTGTGCACATGGTAGTCTCTTGGCAGCGGAGGAATCACAGTTCTGGTCCTCTCTAACCTCGCGTCTAAAAAAAAAATAATTACATTTACACGCTCAGAAGCAACATCTGGTATGAAGACATTTTTTAAAACAAAAGTGTACACATGTAATATGGCAAATCTCTTGCTTTCATAAATAATGTATAATAATAATAATGTGATAATACAATAATGTAATGCTACACTTGCAGTCACTGACATGAGATCATTACATATGATGACGTCTCCACCTGCTGGCTGTCCAGGAAAAAGCCTCAAATTCTCAATGTGTGTCAATTCAATTGTTTCAAAAGTCCTCAATTCATTTCAGATTATATAAAGAATCGTATAAATATAATCTCAACTGTAATAATGAAAGGGCGACTCCCATTCTGCAATTCTTACATTGTTTATCAAACAGAAAGTGTCTCCCACTGAAGTCCTTCTCCGGGTCATTGTTCTCCGTTTCCAGTCTGCCCTCTCTGGATAAGTTAGGTGACCTACACACAAAGAAGAGTGACACGTACAGTATACAATGTGTGTGTAACGTCACCAAGAATATGTTGATACCCATGAATTCACTGCAAAGAGACACAAATAGACCGGAAAGAGACTCACAATAACTATGAAAAGGGGAACATTCGCTGCAAAGAAACACAAAACAACTACAAAGAGACAAAGAAACACAAAATGATAACAAAAAAAACACAATATTACCACAAAGACACAAAAGGAGTACTAACAGATGCAAAACGTCTATACAAAAAAGGGGCAAAAAATAATGACAAGACCAAAAGAAGCACGTGCGTTTTTCATATGTTGAAAAAAAAGCAAGTTTTTTTTAAATAATAATAAAAAAGACAAAAACCACCACAAAAAAATATGCAAAACAAAAAGGACACAAAAACACCACAAGGAGACACACAACTACAAAGACACACAACGCTGCAGAGATGCTTAAGACCACAACAAAGAGGCTAAACATTATAAAGTGTCTTCATCATGCAGGGAGGCGGTGGGGCCTTTTGCATGCCTGTGCACAGGGGCCCATTGCCTCATAATCCACCCATGCATATACAGTATAACGTGCTTTTTGTGTGCATGTTTTGCACGTGAAACAGAAACATTAGAACATGTGCAGCCTGCAGACAACATCCCATCATCTTACCCTCTAACGATGAAGCCGCTGACCAGCGTGTCCCAGTCCCTGGACCCTGCAACACAGACGGTCAGGCTGAGCGTGAAGCAGCAGCATGAATGAAGTGCGCAGACATGGCAGGCTTACTCACTGCTGGAGGGTTGAATCAGAGGCAGCTTCCTCCTGTGATTGTTTAGTCCTCCACCTGCTCCCATCCCGAAGCTCCCGCGTGCGGGATAACGCGCCGCAGCACGAGGGCCGCGCTGGCCGCCACTCGAGCTGCCCTCCGACATCAAAGGCTTCGCGGCGGGCAGCGACGCCTTCACCCGCACGGTCGTCATGTTGGAGCGGCCGCACAACTACCGCGAGCCGGTTATAGAGCGAGCACGCGACACCTGGACATCATAGAAGGCCAGTGTGCGCGAGCTACACATCGCGAGCAGCAATGCTAAGCTGCAGCGGTAACCGAGTCACTGCGTCACCATGGAAACAAGCCGCATCAAAACCGCCACTCGACACATTCCTCCAAAAAAATGACTTTTCTGCAAGTGTTCATTTTTAAAAATCTCATGTTTTTATTTATTTGCATTGATGAATAAAAGAAAACATTTTTATTCAAGTAAAAGTATCATAATATAAAGTATTATGCATGCATATTAGTGAGGCATTCATGTGCAAAACGATTTTTAAATTAATGTTGCTGCTGGTAAAGATGGCTTATTTTTATTTACTTCATACACTCTTGTGTATATTAACCTGTAATACATTTGTCGAGGTATATTTTGTATTACGCATAAAATCAGCAAACTAAAGGTCATGAATGTGGTGTAATAAAGGACAAGCAGCTCAAAAGAGTTAATTTACTCATGTACTTTTATTTAGTTGCCAATACTTTTACCCAACTAAAATATCCTAGTACTCCTTCCACCACTGATCATGCACAATATTTTGTGTTAATTTGTACAATGTTAACGTCGTCCACTTGTCAAATAAAAATAGATTCTATGCATGAAATGGCACATTGCTGAATTAAACTGCACATCAGACATTAAATGACAGAAACGAAAATGTTTTCTCAAGTTTTTTATTGTACATTTGAGTCCTTTGAAAACCTGAAAGACAAAAAAAAAAGAAACGTCATTGAGGGACACTAAATATTAATTCTATGCTTCTACTGAACAGATTGTTATGAACAAAGTAAGGACGCCTTACATTTATGAAACTATGAAAAAAAACTTAAAATCTAACATTGATGTCACATTAAGAACAAACTTTATATGGAGTCTCGACATCTTTTGCAATAAAAAACACATTTTTCTTTATTGTTTGCCCCCTCATTACTTCCTGCAGACTGAAGAATATACAGTAGATGATCAAGGTTGATGGCTAAGATGTGGTTTCAGACATTTTGGCTTAATTTCAGCTGGTTTTCACCACAGTCGATAAGATGGGGAAAAAAGATTACGCATCATTAACCACACCCGATGAGCCAGTCGCACCTTGTAGACCTGCAACGTTCCTACGACTCACCATGGCTTTAGTTCATCCTCCGGATCATTCTGTTGATCTGATCCTCCCTGTTGCCAGCGTCTCCTCCCTCCACAAAGTGTGTGGTCTTCTTGTTCATACCTCCGCGGGGTGACGACAGCTTGAAGGGCCACAGGAAGTTGTTGGCGGGCTTGAAGTTCTTGCCAACTGTGTAAATCTCATGGATGAGGTCCTCAACACAGATGATGCCATATTTGCCTGCAGATCAAAAAGCAACGCGTTGAACAAGTTGAACTGCAGCATAACCGCTCGCACACTCAACCGAGGGAAAACAAATCCCTTTACCAATTAAAAAGCATTTAAAACTCAGACTTGAGGTTCATTGTGTCCCAACATTTGATTTCTACAATGTTATATATTTTAAGTTCACACTCCCTTATAGCTCAACACACATTTTACCTCGTGACAAGACGTTCCAATAAGTAAACAAGTCTGATGAGCTAAGGCTAAAAGTCTGCCATCAATAGCTAAAATACATCCCAATGGTAAAATTCTGTTAGACTGGCATGTGGTTTCAGACAAACTGGCTTAGTTTTCAGTTCTCTCACCATGGTCGATAAGACGGGGAAAAAAGTATGCATCATTAACCACATGGAGCATTATACCATAATTAAACTTTAAGTTGCCTCGACCGAGTCTCAGTAATCTTGATCACACGTTACATGAAGTTCTCATCTAGAACAAGTGACACACTTTTGTTGGTTTCAAGTAAAATGGTATAAAGTTTCCATACCGAGGGCTTTCTCTACCAGAGCGTTGTCTGTGAGGGCGATGCGCTGCTTCCTCATCCTGCCATGGCCACGTTTGTAGATGAGCTCACGCACAGACTTCAGGTTGGGGTATCTGGGGGAACAGGTAATAAAAAAAGTTATGAAATGTAGTTCACAGAAAGATCAAATTTGCATATAGGCAATATCCTGCAGGCATTATAGTCCAAGAGGGACATGAACTTAAAGAAACGATGGGACGTTTCATATCGAGTTTCTCACAGAATTCAGTTAAGGAGGCATTTATAACCCTAAAAAACAAATAAAAATCGTAGAGCTCATCTCCTCAGAACGTTGGGTAATTTTCCAATCAAAAATGACGACGTGTGTCTTAAGTCAAGTCAAAATGCAAATTAGTTGCTCTTGCTCTACACTATAAAAAGGCCGATCAGAGGACGCATTGATTCTGAATCCAAACGATCGACGTTTTAATTTACCACACAGCTGGACAGCCCACGTGGAGCTTGGCTCAGTGACAGGATGTGCATCTGTCTGGTCCGTTTCCCCCCCACTAGTATCACAGGTGTTTGTGAAAGTTTTTTACATACTTCTTCCACATGTCACTGTCTAAGCAGAGCGAGAGATGAGCAGACAAACGTACATAGAAAGAGCAGAATCACTTCATATCGACCCTGTGATCGGCCCATTCTGTTTCCAGACCCAAAAATCCTGATCACTCTGAAGATACCGGTGTTGCATTTATCGTGCGTTAGTATCACTGAGCAGTTACGCAATATGAAAAAGGACATGTACTAATTATTGAGTTACGAGGTATTCTTGACTCCGATGTAGCCAGACAAACAAAATCAACATTTCAAATGTCAGTATGGAGTCTGTCCAACCAACTGTCTCTAGTGTTAACCACTCCCAACGGAGAATGGATAGTCGTATAAATCTACAGATTTTACAGTCTTTATACATCAATTCAAGAGCCTAGGAGTAATTAACTTAATTCTCTCAAAATACTGCACACCGTAGTACGCATTACTGGAATGTGGTTTCAGACAAACTGGCTTAGTTTCAGTCAGTGTTCACCATGGTCGATAAGATGGGGAAAAAAGTTGAGCATCATTAACCACACTCCAGAGATAACGCGTTTAAAGTCACTGTGCGGCGCTGATGTCGGTCATCAAGTTGCCTTACCCCCAAGCGATGTAAGGCTCAGCGATCCTGAGCATGTTGATCGAAGCCTTGTTCAGCCTGACGAACACGCCATTGAAGATCTGGCGCAGACGGAGAAGCTGCAGGACTTTGCGGACCTTGGGGCTGACACCATTGATACTGGAAAACAAATGAGGATAATGATTAGCGCATAGCTTAGCATCAGTATGCAGCCTTCTTATCTAATAAGTTTGTGGTTTCAGAAAAATTGGCTTAATTTGCAAAGCTGTATCAGCATAGTCGATAAGTCGGGGAAAGAATGTGCATCATTAACCACGAAGCAGACAGTACATTTACATGGATTACTATATTACCAAAGTGTCTCAAAACAGCAGCTCCGCAACCCAACTAAATATTTACCTCAGCAGACTCCTCACAGGCTCAAAAGCAGTTTGTGTGAAAATATAATAAATAATATTAACACAAATGTGGATGTTTTACCAAATAAATGTTTTAATTAGCAGTGTAATTGTACTCCTGTTGGGACTCGCTGGTTTAACCGATCCATGTCATGAGCACGTTTTCTTGGAAATCTAGTAATCCAGGTAAATGTACCGCAGAACATTTGATGGACTCTACTCACCCTCTGATCCTGACAACAAAGGCCAGTTTGGGCTCAGCGGGCACGTAGTAGTTTCCCACTTTGCGAGCAGTGCGGCCCAGACGGACTTCACGTCTGTACATCTGCCTGTACTCCTTGTGGTACTTCTCGGCCCTCTTGTAGATCAGTTTCCTGGTCACTTTTCTGGCCTGAGAACACAATACATGTGCGTTCAGTGCACTGATAACATGTTCAGCCACACACACACACACACACACACACAAACACACACACACACACCATCTACATGATACATCAGATCAAGAGTGGACTTTTACTTGCACCACTGCAGCTTATGAGAAAAGGATGCATACATTTAACGCAACAATCACCAAAGACAATAAATTCAAGACCCTTTGACGTACATTCGATCTGGGATTAAGCTCCATATTTAATTTTCTAATTGACAGGCGCACAAAGGCGTGCTTTGTCTAACCTTATTAAAGTCATGGAGCCCTGCATCTTTATTTGATGGTAGGTTGTATTCAGGACATTGGAGTCGGAGACAATGACTACTTTTACATGCATGCTAATAGTGCACTTTGTATTTGATACGGGTCACCTGACAACATATTTCAAATGGCTTTATTCCAAATTTACGATTGAGACATGTGGTATACACAGAGCATTTTCTTAGAATATGCACGTTTACAGTCAGCTGTGTGTTGTACACAAAGCACTAGCTTGCAAGGCAGGGGTAGAGATGAATGCTCAGAAGAGTAACACCTACTTTAAAACACAAGACTTGGCTATCCCTAAAAAAAAAAATATACGTGACTGCATGAAAACAGGAATATTAATTTTCATCAGCCATGTAAACAGCTTAGTGGGAATCTTTCCTTTTACAGAAAAAGTGTAAAAAACAGAAATAATGTGTATGAACACATAGTCAATGTAGGCCAGTCTCAATGTTCTTGGTAGGCTCATTCACAGTTTAAGTGGTTGACATAACTTCTTTTGCAGATTCTTTTTTTTTAAAACTATAAAGTTGTGGACTAACACGTGCACCAAGTGGTATTACAATACTGAAGAACCACAGTGGCAAAAACAAAGCGGTCTACTTCCAACAGACATAATCCTTTGCTTTGTCCTTTTTAAAAGACAGTCAACGTGGAGTCACGTACCAGGACACACACACATACACACACTCACTTACACACATAATGTAGCATGCATCTTACCTTTTTCTCAGACAGCATCTTCTTCACGCGCATGGCCTTCATGGTGGCGAAGGCCTTTCGCCTTTTCAAAAGGCTCTCAGGGACCGCCTGTGGTTTTTGTCTGTTATAGAAAGGAACATAAAACTTTAGATCCAAGCTGGAAACACATCGTTGATACAACACAACCTCACTAAATCGAATTACTGCCCTGAAACGTCTTCAACCGCCGCAGGTAGCTGCTAGCATGCTAACATGCTAACCTGTCACCGTTTACCGGCTCCTGCATTGTTGAGTTACTCTGAACGTTTGTCGTTAAGCTTAGAAAACATTACAATAAAGTTTAAATCGACAACGTAGTCCAGTGGAAATTCTTAACTTTGTTCTCCATCTCAGCACAGAAACGAGCCACTTCTTGAATCTTCACGGAGGCTGGACAGACAGCCATGTTGTACTACTACGGCTACACACAAGACTCCATAAAGTAATTTTAACAACAATACGAAACATAATACTAGCAGGATTATGTCGTATGCAGACTAAACAATCTGTCCAGAGTGTAAAATCAACAAAGATGGCTATTTTAACAGTGGATGGGCTTAGATTTGAACACGGCGGAAAACACTGACCCTGCGTCCGCCATTGCGTCCACCGAGAAAGAGAAACCTTCTTCTGCGCATGTCCGCGTTAAAGGCTGGAGGACCCCAGCGGGCTGTCCTTCCAGCTGCCTGACTAGTACGTTTATTTTGCGTGAATATAATTATATTCACGCATTTTTATTTATTTATTATTATTATTTTATTATTATTATTATTTTATTATTATTATTTATTTTATTTATTATTATTTTTATTTTTTTTTACATCTATTTCTGACATAATTAATATTTTAATTATTATGGGTAAATGTGATATTCATTGTAGCAATGGATACACTGTAAGTCTTCCTTTGTTTGGTTTTTAAATGATAATATGAAATTACTGTTCATCACTTCAAACAAATATTCTAGTAAAATATCAGATATAAGAACAATTTGAGGGGAAATATCTCATTTGTTATTGTTTTGATTTATTCCCTTCATTATTTGTGTAGTCCTTGCTCCTATTTGTTCTTTTTTTAGTTCTTACATAGGTCTATGCCTAGTGATTTAGAACTTGCTGTTTGTTTATATATCATATATTACATTTCTTTTTTATAACATTTATATTGAGTTGTATTCTATGTATTCTCTGCAAGATCTTCCATGTTCATTAAAACATATATATAAAAAGAAGTTCGCCGCAAGTACTAAAACAATGTGGATGTTTTCGTTTTCGTACGCTCTTGAATCCAAATAAAACACATCTAATGGCACCGTCAATTTCGGTGCCATTAAATGTGTTTTATTTGAATAGTTCAACAGAAACGCTAACTTTAAAATGCTCCTTCTGTCGGTTCAGTGCACCTCTCGTGCCACAGGTGAGTGTTGTGCTCGCGCGGGGCCGACAGAGGGAGCACGCACTTCATTTTGCAGACCTGAGGATCACAGCGCGTCTGAAGGGGAAGTTTCCTTCGCTGATCCTGATCCATCACGACCAACTATCATCGACTTCAGGGTTTAACACGCAGGCTGTGTGATGCACAGCAAAGTCATGGAAAGAAACAATGTGTTGCAGACTGACTTTAAAGGTCACGTTGGCCATAAAACAGCTGCTCGTTTCATCAACTTCTATGTATTTCAACAGCATAGTAATGAATCAAAGGCACCAGCACACATTTGATGTGGTTGAGGTGTTGCTTTATTTCTTATTGGCCTCAAGACAAAACGCATTTGTTAAAGATGCACATTTGAGGCCAAAGTACAGTTTTGCCTCTACTTGAGTATTTCCCACGTGATTCTACTTTAAGGCTTACTTTTATCTTTGCAATATGTTGTGCAACTATTTTCGTATGCAATATCAACTATTTTGCATGTAAATCATATGAGCGTAACTGCTTTAATAGCTGAAGTATAATCCAACAGTAATACCCATCAATGACACATTACTCTGAGGGACCTTCAGCGTAAATAGGTGTACTTTACTTTTAATAGGCAGTAGATACATGTTGCTGTGTTGCTTTTTTATGAAGCAAAATTATGAATATGACTTTCAATATTGACATTTTGGTTCTGACATTAGCATCTGGACATTGTTTGGCCTCCCAGACACTCCCACCAAACAGGGCGCATCTCACTGCTGCAAGACGTTGCACAACGACGTCAGCGTGCGTGAAAAAAGGACATGAAATAAAACGTGTTCACAGTCTGGCATTTACAATCACAATAATCCTCATGTTTGGAATAAAAACAATAAATGCAGCAGTCTATTTGCCCATAGAAACACATGGATTACTATTGCCCAGCCTTTTTTTTTTTTTCTTTTTTTTTTACGTCTGTCTGGTTACGTCGCTACGTTATCGATCCACTTTCACTTTCCGCAATGAGCAGATCGCGATGGATCATTGCCAGTAAATTGCTGTGAAATGTCTTAGACTTCAGTACAGTTGTGCATGAACACCCCCCCCATACACACTCACACACACACACACACACAGGTCAATTGACAAAAAAATCGGGGTTTTCTTCCAGGAACAACGGTGGTGGTGCGTGTTCCATGTCGGGACGGACATTGACCTGGACCTGCAGGATGTGGCCTGGTTCTTTGAAATCTGCATTTTTTTTTTTCCTGGTGGAAAAACTCTGTCTGAGTATATTCACTGTTCCTGAAATCCTAATTCCAATCATATTGCTAATCAAAAAAAATAGGATTAAAACAAGATATCTCATAAATCAAGACAATTTAATCGGACATGCTTGTTTGTGCAAATGTGGATTAAAGCTGTATTTTTTTTTTTTTTTAAATGTATTATTATAAATAACTTTGTTTTATAATAAAAGCCAAAAGATTAAAATAAAAAAAATAAAAAAGCAGCAGTGGCTTTCAAAGGGTATGAAAGCTTATTCTCTAATCTTTCCATTGGGATATGACATTGGGGGGAAAAAATTGCACCGGATTAGTGTTAGGTAAAATATGTTAGGTTACATCACCTCGCAGTGTAATGTATGGAGCTGGCGCTTCTTTGTGACAGGCGCTCAAGTCTCCGTCCTATTGGGTCCAGCGCTGATGGGAGGACTGAATAAATAGCGAGAGAGATGCGGGTGAGGATGAGATGAGTGGAGGAGCAGAGGAAGTGGGAGGCACAGTTCGTGGTAGCGGCTCTGAACTCAATGCAACTGGACTCTGACTGAGCAGCATCGCAACTCTCTGTTCACTCACAACTTGTGCTCCTTTTTTTTTTCCGCCACTTTTTTTGTGCATGAGCGTCGCGTTCCCTCCCTGCGCTGCGGTCCAAGTTTGTCGGTGTGACACTGAAGCGATCTCTGCTGCAAACCCAGGTTTAGAGAGGGACACGTATCCACGTATCCCCCTGCGAGTCCTCCGCTGCTCACTTCAAGTGATTTCGGTCAAGATGATGATTATTATCGCGGAGTTCTTCGTGGTCATTTTGAAGGTGCTCTGGGCTTTTGTAACAGCCGGCTGTAAATGGGTTGTGCGGCCCAAGGAGAAGAGCGTGGCGGGACAGGTGTGCGTGATCACCGGCGCTGGAAGCGGCCTCGGGCGGCTCTTCGCCAAGGAGTTCGCCCGGAGACGAGCGATACTTGTGTTATGGGACATAAACAGCCAAAGCAATGAGGAAACGGCGGAGATGGTGCGGCAGATATATCATGAGCTGGACACTCCCATAACCAAAGACGGTAAGTCTGCTTGCTTTTTGCAGAATTTAGGATTTCATGCCATTTTTACGCATGGTCAACAGCATTTAGGTCGCACAGTGTTTTTGCTTTTGCAGTGTGGAAAATGATATTTCAAGGATAGTAGTTGCAGTATGTGTATAGGCAGAGTATTGCAATGACCACACTGAAGTGTTTCACATGCTTTAGCATCTTGCCACACACTCAGATTTCTACACACTTCTAAACACTTATTCAGGGGGCCTTATTATTCTCCAAAAGTGTGCAACACTTGGCTGAAAAGTGACATTCTAAGCACGACTGATTCATTTATGTGCAGACTAATAAATCACCAATATTTTAAAGATCTTAAATCCACTTAATAATTCAGATGTGTTGGTCACAATAACCGTCTGAACCCGCCTGCTGAGCAAACTTCTTCTCACTTTCTTCATCTCTTCCCTCCTGCAGGACCCGTCGGCGGGGTCGAGGAGGTCCCTCCTTTCCAGCCACAGGTCTACACTTATGTGTGCGACGTGGGAAAGCGCGAGAGTGTGTATTCTACGGCCGAGAAGGTGCGTCGAGAGGTTGGAAACGTGGACATACTGATCAACAACGCCGGCGTCGTCTCCGGCCACCACCTTCTGGAGTGCCCCGATGAGCTGATCGAGCGCACCATGGTGGTCAACTGCCACGCACACTTCTGGGTGAGTTGACGCACACGAAGAACAAGCATGCCAGCCGAGCTGAAAAGAGTAAAGTTGCACGTGGATATTAGGATCCACAGTATGACGCTTTGATGTGTCCGCCTCAGTTTCTATGAGCGCAGCGTTATCAAATGTGTTCGCTGCGATGCCATTCATAATCTCATCCTTCGGCGTGCCAAAGAATCGAAGGTGTGCCTCCAGCAGTGAGAAAGTATGACCATAAATAGTTGCATGTTCAAATTTCAGCAGAGTTTAAAGTCTGCCTTCGCCGCTCTTTGGCAGCCCCCAGCCAGCGACGATCCCCGCGGTACGTCGGCCCTGCCTTCTCTTCTCCTTTTGCCGCGCAGATCTGCACAAACCTGACTTGCGTGATGGAAGCAGAGAGTTCTGTGCGTGGGATGGATCTGTGTCGGATCAGCTCACCACATTGTGTTGGCAGCTGGCCGGCAGTGATTTGTTGTGTATCAGATTTTGCTCTCTGGCTCGGTTCCTTTGGGACATTTCAACGTGAATACTTATCTGAAAGGCTGCGTGGACTTGATTGAGTGAATGTGTTGCACTTTAGATAAGCATAAGCTGCAGCGTTGCACAGGCCTGGTGCTATCTCAGCTTTTTTTTTTTGGGGTGTGGGGGGTGTGGGAAGACTAGTGTTGCAGCCTGGCGATTAGAAATCCATTTGAGAACAGCAGTCTTAGTCTGGGGATGAGAATTGATTGTTTAGCACTGAAGCCCAGTAATGATAATTGATTGCATTACTGTGCTGCGGCCACCTCCTGTGGGTGCTGTGGTGTAATTTGCAAGGATTGCAAATGTGTCTTTTACTACTGAATTGACCATTTCATCTTTTGACTGCATGTGTCTCGACTATATTGAGCGACGTGTCTGATGTTCGGTCTGAGACTCTGGCCGCAGGCTCTTTTCTCGCAGAGCACTGCAGTGATGCCATGAAACCAGAGTGATTTGAAGCTCCCTAATTGAGTGTGAAAGTCTCTTGTGTTGTCAGTCAGGCAGGTTGTGTATTTCCTCCTTTTTAATAGATGCTCCATTCAACCATTCATGTGCCTCTCCGCTGGCTATCTCCACGTTCTTTCACAGCCAGGGTTTGGGAGTCAGGATCCAGTGGTTGGGTGGCAGATTTGGGATTTTTAATGGGGGTCTGTGTTTGTGTACTCCCATATTCTGTGGAGAGCATGGTTTCTTTAGGGGGTGGGGGGGTGGCAGATGAAAGAAGGACTTAATGAATGGCGACAGGCAGAATAGAGGATGTGGTTCATTAAAGACACAAGCTAGATGAATAGAGCTTAGACTAACAGGGACCTGTCCACTTTCCTCTCTTACACAAACACAGTACAGTTACTCTGCATTCAGGTGGCACATTACACAAACCTTTGATTCAGGGTTTGAACAACAGGCTTTTAAAATGGCTTAATTGTGGTTTATGACTCAACTAATACCCTCAGTTTAGAGCCAAGTCATACAAAGTCTGAAGTGGATTTTAAACTTTGTTTATTTAGGTGCATGCTGACAAAGGGATGTTACAAAAGAGGAGTTTGTCTTTTCTGAAGACGAAGTTTGGGATTAAATAAAAAAAACATTCTAATTGTCCCTTTTTTTATTTTTGTCTTTTTTTCTTATAATTATTTTTTGTGTAGTACAGGGTGCATTCAGCCCCTCGGAGACATCAGAACTGTCGTCGACCTCCAAAACTTCTCAGTTTATTTATCTCTGCCAGTTATTGAACTTTCCCACACAGCAACAGGTTCAAAGCATCTAAAATACACCAGAGTGAAAATACGCGAAGAAGACCAGAGTTCAGACGAAGAAGGAAGATTTTGTGCAAGTATTTGTTGGACAGTGTAGTGAAGGCAGGGATGGAGACGTGAGCAGGAAGAGGATGGTGTGTGTGTGAGTGTGTGTGTGTGTGAGTGTGTGTGTGTGTGTGTGTGTGTGTGTGTGTAGCCCAGACCCCACACTTCTTCTGTCCTCCTTCCTCAGGCCCCTCTGACTCCTCCCAATGATTTTTGGAGGCAGTGGGTGCAGCTGCATGGCAGTGACGGAGGCCAGCTCTGTTCATCCGGCTCTGCCACACACGGCTATGATTCAGTCCCTCGCTCCTTTTTTAAGGTTTTAATGGGGCAGGGGGGTCATAACATTTAATTTGTTTGGTGATTCTTTGATTACTCCAGCTGGCGATCTGTGATTTTTTTTTTTAGTCATGGCAGGACGGGGAATGTGCAGTCGTCTCAATAAGTGTCACCACAGTTTGTGTTTTGAGGATTAGTGCGTGTCTAGTGGAATAACAAGGAAGGGAATCATCCTCCGCGTCTTGAGCCGCTTATCCAACAGGTGGTTTATGAACAATAAGCAGCAATTTCCCCTCAACATGGAAATCCTACCTCTCTCGCGCAATTGCATGAAAGCGCCGAGCACTCGACAGTGACATGGCGGGAAAAGAGCAGAGGAAAGAAAAGAGGAAGGAAGGCAGTGGCTTCCCATCCACAGGCGAGGCGAGAGGGTAATGGTAAGCTGCTGCTGACCCACTTTATCTGACAATTGGTTTCTTGTCTGTGGATCAGCTTGACAAGATGCCAGGCGACAGGAGCCAAGTTCTGCAGGCCGCATTCCTGCTGTAGCGGGAGAAAGGAGGCAGCCAGGCAGAAGGGTCCTACTTGACTGGTTTTATATGCCCCCCCCCCCCCCCCAAGCCTGGTGCACCTGTAGCCCTCACTAGAGCGGGCCACGGCTGCTCCCGTGTTGGGTCACTCCCTGTACCTGTTCACATCTCAGGGAGGGGATAAGGGCGTCCAAAGAAAAGTCAACACGTCCATTTTGGCCATGAAAACTTTTTTAAAAGTTTGCATTTAGGACCAACAAGTTACCTTGTGATCTATGACTAATTGATTTTCTGATCTTCTATTAATACGTTAATGAATACCTTTATCGCTACAGAGCTATTATTCATAGAACAAGTGAATAAGTGCAGAGAAACTGTAACTAAAACGTAATGAAGTTTATCTGAGTTTAACGGAGTCTGATTAGTGAATCTGCCACAGAGCGAGAACGATTACAACTCAGTCGTTGATGAGTAAATAATCGTTAAAGTTGTTTTCTCAGCCTCTCAAATGTGGAGTTTTGCTGCTTTTCTGTTTTTATATCCTTTTTAAAGACATCACCTTGGACTGGATGGACATTTTTCACTATTTTCTGATTTTTATAGACTAAACCATTAATTGAGAAATGAATCGGCAGGTTAATTGATAATAAAAATGATTATTAGTTGCAGCCCAATGTGTCCAGAAGCTCACTGTGATTGGGTTGTTTGCATGCATTTATTTTGTGGGTGTTTGCAGCGCGTTGACACGACTTCCTCCCTGGCCCATCGATGCGTTTGCTTTCCAGGTAGATTGGACTCCAGTTGTACAACCACCGGGGAGGGAGGGGGGGGGGGGGGGAGGTTTAGTCCACTGTACCCGAGGCTAATGACCAGCATGGACACCACAACATGACCAATCTGCATCCGTCATCCCCGATGACCTGTAAATCCAACCCACTCAAATTCCACGATGTGTTGTGGGATCAGACGAGCTCAGGCGTTTTCTCCCTCTCGTCCAGGGAGAAGTCAGCCCAATTAAATGGCCATCTGGTCCGACGCAAAGGCCAATATTTTGTTCATATTCCTGTTGGTCAGGCGCTAGCACTAATGCAGCCTGACACCCCAGCTGCAAGAAGCTTTGTGTGGCTTAAATGCTCCTGGGGGCACGCACCAATTAGGGGGTGCAGCGGGCAAGGCACCCCCACATAGGCCAAGGAGGCCCGACTGTGTCAGCGGGTAATTTAGCGGAACAAGGGAGCGTTGAGACCCAATTACGGCAGCTCTGATATAAGACACGAGCCCCTGGTTGCCTTCACACATTTTGTGTCTGTGAGGTCAGCGGGGGTCATACCCACATGCCAGAGCTGCCATGAGAAGCGGGACATCACAGGCGGGTGGGAGAGAGCCGGGACGTTTGTTCACGTTCAGCCCCGTCCTGCTGCCTTTTCCTCCATCAGCTCCACTTATTTTCAGACCACTCAGCAAAATTGTCCAGTTGTATCTCGAGTGTTGGCTTTCGTCGTGCAGTCTTGTGCCAGATAAAGTCATTCTCTGCTCTCTGAAAGCTGCTGTGGGAGTGGGAAACTTTGGCTGAAGTCGGGTATGGGCATATCTAAAGTTAATGCTTCATTTGCACGCAGCTCTCTCCCTCATCCACTGCCATTCTGGCTTGCAGAGGCCCTTCTCGGCTTCTGCCCGGGCCTCAGGTTCTCTGCTCCCTCTCTTTGGGCCCCATCATTTGATGAGTTGAATATTGCAGCAAGTTGAAAATGTATGTCCTGGAAAAAGTACAGATGTTTGGAGCGGAGTCAGATCAGTTATACTGTAGCTTGCTGTAAACGGTGAAGTCATCCTCCTCACTCCGCGTAGATCTGACTTATTCCTTCCGGCACAAAACCAGGAGAAACGTGTCTAAATACAGATGTAAAGCCAGTAGGTCCGACGCAGTTAATCTCTGGTTGCAGTTTTAATGAGGCTTTTCCTCCCCTGCCAGTGGTTTCATGGCTGTACTACCTGGTACCATGCGCCCTCTGGCTCCGTGCTCGCCTCTAGCAAATGTTTACAAAGGAGGCTGAATCATTTCTCTGGCCAGGCTTGCAAACTACCAACCAATGAAACTTACCTTTTTTATTTATATGACCGCAGAATTATTGGAAACTAGGAATAACGCTGTCAAAGATAATAACAAATGCTCACCCCAATTTTCCAGAACCCAAACTGACGTGTTTAAAAAAATGCTTACAAAAAGCGGTGCCACATTTCAGATTTTACATCACGTACTGTAGCCTGTCCGTTGGGTATTTTTACAAACTTTAGAGCTGCGACGATTAGTCTGTTACTATTATGATCATCGATTAATCGCGAGGGAACAGTTTCAGGCTAAAATGCTCTTTTTAAACCTCAATTATGGGAGATTTTTTTGTACTATTAAGGTGTCCTTGGTGTTTTTATTTGGAGCCTTAGTGACATTTGAACAGGGTGTTGTAGATCTGACCTGAATAGATCTAGCAGTGCGAGCAACAAAAGGCCTGCTGTTTGTTTGTCGACCTCCTAGTGGGAGAGTGATTGGTCAGTTCCTGTCATTGGCGTCACATGTCACACCTGCTGATTGGCTCATGCTGAGTCCAAAGTCAGCAGACGGGCAGAATGAGGAATGGATCCGTGGGTTAATCAACCGCTAACTCTCTGACTCTCCTCCGGGCTGCTCCTGGACCGGCCGGGGAAACTGCCCCGGCTCTCACGTGGCCGCCTGGTGAAACTCTTTCATCTCGGCGCTCATCTCGCTGCCGATTGTTCTGCTGCTCGGGCAGGGCGCGAGGCTGCGTGGGGAGACGAGAGGCTGAATTGTATTGTTGTTGAGTGAACGGAGGCCTATGATTGGTGTTGTCAGCAAGTCTTTAGAGCCGGGCCCAACGACTGGCACCAGATCTGTGTGGGAAAAGAACAGATTGTACAGCAGCGAGCGCGCTCACCACATACCTGTTCAGTGACTACCTGGAGAGGGTAAAACCTAATCCTTCTCTTCCTTCAACATCTAATTCACACCTACCACAAAAGGGGGGAAAAGGCTTTCAATGCATTTCCTCCACCGAGGAGGTTATGCTGCAGTTTGGTTTGTTTTGCCTGCAACATTACAGAAAAACTACTGATTTTTATCAAACTTTGTGGAAAAGTGTAGCATTGGAAAAGGAAGAACTCATAAAATTTGGTAGTGGATCCAAATCACGGGGTGGATACACGCATTATTTTTCACTCTTTAACATTGTGAGATTGGGCATTTGTGCTGCATTCATGTGGTGTTGGAATAATTAGTTTCGGACTGGGAAAATTGACATGAACAGCAATTCTGAAAGAGATAAACGTGTTTAAAATGCAACACATCATCTTTGTAGCGTCCATGTTTCCACATTATGACTTAAAGCACAAAGTGCCATTCTCCTTTGTTAGGGATGTAACTGTGCATCGATCTGGATCAATCGATTTTCAATATCAATGCAAAGTGAAAATACCTTTTTTAAGATGCGTCTTTATTCTTTAATCCCTCTGCCTCGTCTGTCACCGCACCTCCTTCCTGCAGAGCTGGTGATAAAATTGGCAAATTTATATTTCAGTAACTGTTGAATCAGACTTTGAGATATCGGCAAATATTGGTATGGTTGTCCAAAGAATCTCTGTATAATGTCGTGATCTGCAGCCAGACTTTCACATGCTGCACCTCCAGTGCTCCGTCTGATTCATTTTTCTTTTTTAGTTTTTGTGCGTGTTATGAATTGTCATTCAGACGCCTCTCTCTGCATCACCATGGAGAAGAGGGGGAATAAGAGGGAGACGGAGAGGATCAAAGGGCTTTGGCACAGACAAACTGCACAAGTGAACTAACCTTCCTCTTTTTTCCCTCTGCCCTTCTGTCTCTTCTGTCCTTCCCCCAGACCACCAAGGCGTTTCTCCCCAAGATGCTGGAGCTGAATCACGGTCACATTGTGACGGTTGCCAGCTCTCTGGGTTTATTCAGCACAGCTGGAGTGGAGGTTAGTATCATACACAACAACACATACACATCCCATCGTTCCCACCATCCAAAACCAGTGCTTTTTCTGCAAAGCCCTCAGCGTGCCAGCCAGCACACTGCGGCGGGGGAGGTCAGGCCCCCTTTCTCTAGTTGTCCCTCCACCCGTTAAATTAAGGGACACAGATGAGCATTGGGGAGCCTCTTATAGATTTCTCTATCTGCAGCAGTGAGGGTGTGGGGCCCCTATTGGGCTCTGGCCCCGGGGCCAGAATGAGCTGACAGCTCCCCAAGCGACAGGGACATCTTCATCACTGCTTTGTGAACAACTCGCTGCTCACTCAGTATTCAGCTCACAGCAGCGTTCAATGGATAATGTTTTCCTTCCTACAGTTCCTCCCCAGTACAGATTGTTTTTTGTTATTTTAATGCATATTATATATTAAGTGCAGTCATTTATCTCCATCGCCTCAGAGGGAGTAAATAGTTTTATTTTTATTTTAGACATTTCAGCGTTCTCATTCATCCCCTTGGCAGAGAGCGGCGTCCTTTTTCCGATGGCCTCCAGGGACTACTACAGCGTTTGTTTTTATAGCTGCACGTTTGTTTTTGTTTTACAAGCGTTCATCCGTAATGATTAAGTCTGCCTTCAAAGGCTGCGGAAGTTTAGTCCGTTTTTTGATAAGTTATTATGCTTCCTGGAAATGCTCTGCTGTGATTTCAGACACTAATTTCAGGGAACAAAAAGCCCTCCCCTGTCATGTGGGCACCGTCAAATCTCTTTATCCTCCCCGTGTTTATCGACATGCATCTGTGTTTGCCTAAGACGTAAAAAAAAAAAAAAGAAGATTATTTCTACGGAGAACCACATCAAACCTTCCCGCCAAGCAGAGCGGTCTCCTGATGCACTGGAGAAGAATGCTAATGAAACTGTAGACGGGCTCGCTCAGGTTTTTGTGGCTGTATCATTAACAGCAAGGAGAGCCCTCTGCGCCCGCGGGGCGTGTTTGATAATGTTCTGTGGTCCCTGGGTGCGGGCAGGGGCAGCGTTTGACAGGGCTAACCTGTTCTCTCTTTATTCCCTCAGGATTACTGTGCCAGTAAGTTCGGTGCCATCGGGTTCCACGAGTCACTGAGCCATGAGCTGAAGGCCTCGGAGAAGGAGGGCATCAACATGACTCTGGTGTGTCCTTACCTGGTGGACACGGGAATGTTCAAAGGCTGCAGGATAAGGTTAGCTTCAACACACACTGTAATTGTTTAAAAGCTTTCTTGCACCTGGGATGAGTCTGTCATCTCTAATTTTCCCCCAAATAAACTTTCCTCACAAACACCTTTTTTGTTTTGAAGTTCAAAGCAGCAGCTGATGTTGTTGCAGAGACTTTATAAAGTCTTGTACAGAACGCCGTTTAATACAAAGACGCTCCCAGGGGCGGCAACAGGTGCACCTGGGCCCCCCCCCCCTCACTTTGTCCTCCCTTTTGTTTGATGGTTAGTCAGCAGGTGGCTCCTTCTTTGGCTTTACCGTCCCTCCACGTTTTTACAGCCTTTGTAACCAGCATCACTTCCATTATGGATCGACTCGAAAAGCCTTTTTTTTTTGTTTTCAATCAAATCTAATTGGCTTTCCTAACAAATTGGAAATCTTTGCAATAATAATAAATAACTTGAAGGGCACTCAGGAGCGCAGACCTCCACCAAGGCCATGCACTATCCCACGACGTTACAGGAAGTGAAACTTAATGCGTGCATCTGCCCCCGTGAGTCGGAGCCGCTGCAAAATGTAATGTTCTTCTTTAAATCGTGCCGGTAGTTTTTCCGTAAACCCGCTGACAAACAGACGGAGTTGAAAACATAACCTGGCGGAGGTAGTGATTAACACTGACGACTAAAGAGTGCGCAGGCAAAAACACTGATTTTGGGGCCTGTAAATCACTGCTTTTCTCTCCCTCCAGGAAGGAGATCGAGCCTTTCCTGCCTCCCCTGAAGCCAGAGTTCTGTGTGAAGCAGTCCATGAGGGCCATCCTCACCGACCAGCCCATGATCTGCACGCCTCGCATCGTCTATATGGTGAACTTCATGAAAAGGTGAGCTGCCTCCGTCACTGGAACTCTCCCTACACATCCTCACAGTCTCTGCAGTCACTAATCTCATCTGTCCCGTCTCCGCAGCATCCTGCCCTTCGAGGCCATCGTGTGCATGTACCGGTTCCTCGGTGCCGACAAGTGCATGTACCCCTTCCTAGCGCAGAGAAAGGAGGCCATGAACAACAATGAGGCGAAGAATGGGATCTAAGGAGGGGGGGGGGGGGGGCTGTTTGTAACTCGAACAGAGGCACATAAACCTGCAAGCATGAGGAAACAACCACTGAGGATGAAAATGGGGAAGATGGACGGAGAAGGAAAGACTGATCTAGACTGGTGCACTTGCATTGAGCAGATGCAAAGGTTTACCATATTGTTCCTCTGGGACAAAGAAAGCTGTGTACTACACAAAGGATCTATTTGACTTTGTTTTGTCTTTTTTTTTTGTTTTTTTTTTAAAGTTTAAAGAATCCAACATCTATATACTGTGTCACTAGTTTTTGAAATCATACAGAAAAGCTATCCTATAATTAACTATTTACGTAATGTAGTCACCAGCCTTATCTAGTGTCATTGTGGAAATATACAGTATGTTACTGTACAGACAGTAAAAATGTTGTTTTTTCACTTTTATTTTTGTAGACATGCACTGTAATTTCACATTTTTCTCTACACTGCCAGCATTCTGTGTAGAAAGGTTCAACGCAGCATTTCAAACTACCCACCGTCCCCCACGCGGAGCCTCTTTTTCAGGAAATTGGTTTGCAGCTTAACAAGGCTCTTTATAGCTTGTGCCATTTTTTTTTTTTTTTTTTTTTTAAAAACGAAGCGAGATAAATGCGTCACTATTACCATATTCCGTTGTTTAAGTTACCGACATGCAGCGTATGTTGATGATGAAGTCTACGTGTTCCAAACGGGACATTTTAAAGGCCAATCTCCGACACTGTCCCTCTTTAATGGTCCTTTTTATTTCAGGTCTGTAGCGACTAACCTCTCTTAACAAAGGCGGACGAGGGGTCCTGGGTTGAACTAGCATGTGTGACACACTCAGAATGTACTGCTTTGGGAGAAACCGGGAGGAAAATAAATTTGTATTTGTCTTTATTTTCAAGATCTGTGGTGTTTATATTGTAAATTTATCTGTTACCAATATTATTTGTTTAAAAAAGAAAAAAAAAAAAGGAAACCCAACATAGGCTGTAACTCCAGGCTGTCCCAACACTGACGTGTGGTCGAGGGAAACGTATTAAAGACACTAGTTTCATTATTCTTTCCAAAGTAACACTTTAACTCTGCTTTTCCATTGTCCACCATGTCCAGTTAAAGTGAAATGTAAATGTTTAAATGTTGTGAGTGCCCCCGAAATGACTGTCTCCACCATATTTGATGTATGAATATTTTATATACCTTTTTGGGACGACGAGAGTTTTTGAATTTCAACGACATTCCAATAGGCCTCATCCCTCCAGTCACAGCGATGAGCCTAAATTCTCTACCTCTTAATTTTTGCCATTTTTTTTTTTTTTTTTGACAGTATGACATAAGCCTCTTTTTTTTTTTTTATTTTAATTTTTTTTTTTGTAATTTTCTGAAGACTGCTCCATAGCAGAGAAATGTGGTTCCAATGTTTAGTGTCTCTACCTAACTTAAATTAATAAAAGTGATTTAGATTATTAAATGGTGTGTGGTCATTGGCAGAACTGGAACACGTAAAGTTACCGTAATGTTGTGAATCACCGCGGTGAGTGACAGGAAAGAGGATCTTCTGCGAGCTGAAGAGCTGGATTGTTAAAGTGACACCCACCCGGCCTTTTGACTCCGTATCGCTGTCCTCCCACATTGTACCAGGCTGTGAGTCAGCAGCCTTTAGATATGGGTGTCGGCTAAAGAGGGCATTCGCCTTTGTGAGTAAATATACTGCGTGAGCAGACACGTGATTTATACAAAATAAAGGCTGAGAAGAGGGAAAGTGACAATCGCTCAAAAAAGACACAAAGTTGGGACGAGCGCAGACATGTTGAGGTGCATTTGTACCTGAATGGTGTCAAATATGGACATTTAACGAACCACAAATCAATTAAAATAGATAAGATAAGAGTAAGTAAACTGGGTTCATTTAAAAATGCAGCTAAAATATGACAGGTTTTTACAGCTCTGGGGGTCAATGGGTCACATTTTTTTTTTTTCTTCGATTTCATACAGAATGAAAATGAGTTTTAAACCTAATTATGGAAACTGTCTGCACAGCTGAGAGGAGCAACAAGGACTTTTCTACTGCTGCTGTTCTGCAGCTGACCCTCATTCTTTACTTATTCTTTACCAAGAAATGATTTTCCTAATTGGTGTCAGCATCACATTAAGAAGTCATGAGCTAGATTCAGACTCACATGCTCCAACTGCTGAGTTGTTTGTTGGTGTTGCCTTTAAAGTCATGTCTTTGGTATTTGTGGGATTTGGGGATTTTAGTGACCTAAGCTGGTGGTTGAGCTTGGAGAAAAAACAGACGCGTTTCAAACTTAATGAATTATTTACACATTTCACAGGCTTCATAGAGGAGCATGTAATCCTGGTGGTTTTTAAACACACAATCTTATTATTTAGATAAAATACTCTGAATAATTATGATAATAATAATTTGAAATTATGAAAAAATCTTCATGTTATGGTTTTCAACAAAAACGTTAAATTACCTTAAAAAAAAAAAAATCATAGAAACTACTTTAAATTTGATAGTTTATTATTTCTTCCTGTTTGTGTGCAGGTCTCCTAAACTCCTGGGAAAACACCTGCCTTTGAATATTAAAATATACCAAAGTCATGAGGCTGTGTGCGTCTGAGGGTTAGTCATTATCAGTCACTTACGAACTAATAACACGTAAAACACATAGCGTAAAGGGATAGTTTGAAATGTTTGAAGTGGTCATGTATGAGGTACTTTGATGTTTTAAACAGACTAACCGATGCAGGCAGCGTGTTCTCCCGTGTTCTGAGCTTAAATCACTGTTTTTGTGAATGGAGTCTGGTGTGTTTGAAGAGATAACGGCTTCAGTTCCCCGTCACAAAGGGCCGACTGACAGCGAGGTAAAGCGGTGAAAATATTCTAAATATAGCGCAGACTTAAACTGATATTGATCTTTTTAGGTGTGTAAAATACGTCCACAGCATTGTTTAGCCTCCGGCTGGTACTTCCTGTCTGCTTCTACAACCTGAAGGTAACACTGACTATGGAGAAGTATCTCACACCGCCACCCTTCAAAACATCCAAACTTTGCCTTTAAAGATTGTAAAAGTCAGGTGTGTGAATCCGTCCGCATTATGTTTAGAAACCAGATCCCAATCATCATCATATATATTGGAGCTGAACTCATTCACAAATCTTTAATGTGTTGAATCCAAAATGGAGTCTGGGAGTTAAGTGATCCTCCACACGAGTGTCTCCACAGAACAAATTGATTCGAACACGCCATCCTGCAGACTGTGAAGGGAAGCTCGGCGATGTCGGGGCTTCAGCAGCACGCAGCGCTCCTCTGCCGTGACTAATCGGGCCTGGATGAAGTTGCTCAGTGGCAGATTAGTTCTAATATGAGGGAGAGTCGTACTGACAGCTTCAATCCCTCTGTGTACGGAAGCAATCAGCACCGAGTGCAGCCACTTCCACATACTGTTAGCGCTCCTGCAGTGAAATGGTCCTTTATGTAAGCGCCAGTGTTGGGTAATTAAACTGGTGTTTTCACTACATTTAGCTGTAGCTCGCTGGTAGTTCAACAACAATTATATTTGCAGAGTAATTCAAGTGGTTAAATGACTTTTTTTTGCTATTTTCTTTATGTGTTTTACGGAAACTGCAAACAATTTTAGATGTTAAGATTACAACAGATTAAAACAGGTTAATTCTTTACAACCGTCCGTCAAACGGTAAAAAAAAGGAGCAAGTTAAATCATTTTTTGTGTTTTTTGGTTGATGTATGACCTGAGAACAAGAAGGCACTTTTTTGAAATTATATTTTGCACATTTTAGACGCTTTTAACGCTTCTTCTAAGTGGCTTTAATGAACCAAACTAAAGGGTATCCTTGCTGTAGTTCCTCCAGTGAAGTAATTGGTAGCAATGCTTTCAAAGAAGCTTCCCAAAAGCTTCAGCGAGACAGAAAACTATTAAGATTTTGGCTTGAATTGTTGGAGATTCATCAACATAGGATTCCCCTCATCCTCCTGTGAACACAGCGCTACTTTAGAGGACTTCAGGGGGGTCGAACGCACATCATTCAGACGGAAAAATCAATGACTCTGGCGTTTGCTTTTGCGCGGCACGGACAAGCTCCCAGCGCCATTGATTTTGTTCTATTTTGGGCAGCAAGGTTCACTTCATATATTGGCTGGTCAGAGCAAAGCAATTCATCTGGGGTGGAACACGGCCCGAGCTGGTCTGCCACTACCTGAACAAGCTTCTGGAATAGAGATCTGCCGCTAATGTGTGTGAACAGCCTTGGCGCTCCTCAATGGCTAGCAGATGTAGCTGCCAGCTGAGTCCATTAGTCAGCGAGGTTGAATTAGACCGCCGCTGTCCCGCGCGCTCATTCATCTCGCTAATGGGAGAGAGCCGAGTGGCTTTGTAGGTGCAGAGGCGGCCCGCGTGTGGAGGGCAGCTCAGATGGTGGAGGTAAAGCGAGTAAAAGTGATGCAACGCGAGCATGTGACAGATAAAAGGTGCACACAATCAATCTGAGCGATCGGCCAAGCCGAGTCATAAAGTTAGAGATTAAGTGTCTGGAACACAAACGGCGTTTTTTTTTCCTTCAGCGACTACAGGACGAGTTAACAGGAAGTCATGACGTTACAAAGAGTTTGTAGTTCGACACATATCACAGGAAGACTTCACCCCCAAAGTGACCGTGTGTACATCAAGTACTCACCCCGTGGAGAAAACTTTAACTTCCTCTCACGCCACCGCGGCGAACGAAGAATCCAAAAAAACAGAGAAAGTTCCTGATGAAAAAAGTGATTTATCCAGTCATATGCATTTTTGCTAAAAACCTGACTCTTTAAAACGATTCTGCACAAACATGTCTGCGTCACCGTGGTGCAGATAAAGCTTATGATTTATAAACTCATATATACGCCATATGCGTCAGCATGAGATAAAGCAGGGAATGATACCGTGTTGGAATAACAACACTATTAAAATCTTTAGTGCACTTTTTTTTTGGAGCACAACTACCCAATTTGTTGTAATGTGCTTATTAAAGTTTACTGGTCATTATGACTAATGAATGCAGTAGCAGGCATTTAACGAGGTAAACGATGCAATAAATGTTATTTATGAGGACAATTTGAAATCTTTTTCTCTTTGAGATGTTTGAAAATTATTATTTTGAGAAGCACTTTATGGTTCTTGTATAAATTCTCACACTTGAAGATTAAAAGCTACGACAGGGCTTCGTGTCAGGTGCAGGAAACGCTTTCCAGGCTGGACAGGAAGCTCGTTCTTGATCTTTAACGTAATGATCTGAACCACAACTAGCTTTTCCAGAGTTCTCAAACGCATCACGTGACCAAAGTCCCAAAGTTTGAACAACTGAACTCTATCGACTTATACTTTATAGACGTTAGAGGTTCGAAAGTACCAGAAAAAGCAAGTAAATAAGTTACAGGAGACATGTTGAGTTGAGTTCACAGCAGCAAAACAAGCATTTAGTTCTTCCTGCGCCCACTTAGGTTAGCTGCTGGTGAAGAAAAACTACAAACATCTTTCATGTGTGTGGGAGACCAGGGGCCGTGCTCTCGATCCGTGTTCTCTTTGCTCGCAGTGCAAACTAGCTCCGTTAATTAACTGCATCACAAAATACCGGCGGGGACCCTCCTGCTGGGGTCTTCGCCTAAATTGCCCTTCGATGCAAACACAAACGGAATAATTCAACATCAAACAAATGTCAACGCGAGCAGCGCTTGTTGCACGTTATCTGCGTCAAAGTTGTGGAGCGAAATGCTGAGTGAATTTAAGTTGGGCTTTTATTGTGAAAGGTAAAAAAGGGAAAGGGTTGAAAATAATCAAGAGTCGTTGACGTCTCGGTTTCACGCTGGTTCGGACTTTGATGCAGCGAGACTTCACTGTACTGTAGGAGGAGAAAATAAGACTCAAAGAAACAAGAATTTTTTTTCCACATGAACTGAGGTGTTTTTACTGCATTTCAGTAACAGACACAGCCTTATTACACATTGTACTCACAGCGAAGAAGAAGACACGTCCTCAATGTCAGTGAACAAAGTGACTCAAAGTGGCCTTTAGAGCCTGCGTGCGAGTCGCGGCCTCCCTCCGCTCAGAAGATGCACTCCAGACAGAATGCAGGCATTAAAAGCACCCAGTTGATGCCTTGGCGGGTCAATACAACACACACAATGGGTGTAGATGTGATCGACAAAACTGTGGGAGGGAGAGGGGGGACGATCCACTGACACAAAATCACTGGATGGAGGACATGCTGTCACGCCGTACTAAACTCTCTGGAGTTTAAACGTTTACTGGCATTAGAGAATGTGCGCAGGTAACTGGCCACTGGCCTCTTTTTCTGTGGTTGGCCTCCGCCGTTGGTCGGGTGACGCTCCAGTGATGCTATGCCAGTGTGGGGTCATGTTAAACGGGAAAGTTAGACCCTTCAGGAAGTGAAGGTTAGCCCGACCTTCCCTCCTGGGTGGTCGACACTTCTACTGATTACTGCTAACGCCAGTTTTGTCCTTTTTGTCCACATGAAAAAAAACTTTTCTGTGTTATTTTTCGGAATATGATACTCTTGCAAGTCATACACATCCATATAGATAGATGAACTCTTTTTTTTTTTTTTTTTATGTCAGCGTACAAGGTAAGCTGGGTGACTATATATGAAGACAACAACTACAACTTTCACAGCACTGGCATTGGTTAATTTTAAATACAGTACTCAAGCATTGTTAGATTAATAAAAAATAAAAGAATAAAAAAACAAAAACAAAAATGGAAACATAATACCCCCGAAAAAATAAGCTACTGTACGCAAGTTGGTTTCTCCCCTAAAATGTTTCTTTTGTGTTTCAATGGCATGACGTACATATTTGTTTTAACCATACCAACAGACATTTATCCAAAGGGGAAATTGTCTCTGCAGTGTATCACTTTGGATTTCCCTTGATTTCATACAGTACCATGCATTTATCTCATTAGTTTGTGTTTTATTTATTTATTTATTTTGTCCTCTAAATTTTGAAATCATCAATAAACGTGTTAACATAGCGTTGTCTTCACATAGACTCAGGTAATGGGGTTTTAGTCGGTCATTTCTCGGTGCACATCCACCCTATTGCATGTTGACAGGTTTTGCAGGATACAGTGGCGATCGTGGGGGTGGGAGGGGGGGGTTGTGGGGAGAGGGGGGGGTGTGGGGTTGGGGGGGTGGGGGGGGGGGGGGGGGGGGGGGGTTTGTCAGGTTTGTGTATGTCGAAGGAGGGTGCGGGGTGGTCAGCTCCTAGACGACAGCCTTTGAATCCTTGCAGACCTGAGTGGTGGTGGTGCCTGAGTTAGTCTGTTTAATGTCCGTCCTCCCTCCCACACGCTTCACTGGTCTGAAAAGACAAATAGAAACTGTGTCAGGACAGATTGTGAGCGGGAACTGATGCCACGGCGCCGACAATCAGCACCGCTGCTGGTAACTCGGGTCATACACGTCCACATATAACCTGCTTACAGCGCAATCATAAATATTCATAAGGCTTTATAATAATAACCATTATTAAGCGTGTTATAATGACTTCTAATTGATCTAGATCATAGTCTATAATTATTACATTATAATCATGTTACACTCATTAACACACTGAACACTTATAGTAACTTATTAAATATTATTATTAAAAAACTAAAGCAATTATGAATTATTATGAAACTATATACAAGTCAATAACATTATGATTGTTAATTATAACAATAATCAGATGTTATAATGCGTTAGGATTGTTGTTATAAAGCATTATGGATATGTACGAGAGCTCATAACTGTAATCATACAGAACTATAAGAAGATTATAAGCATGTTTATTATTATTATTATGCATTGCAGACAGGGGGGTCATGGGAAGTGTGACTGTAATTTGTTCTCCGTGTTCTCCGGGAAGTTCTCTCTCAAAGTGCGATAAGTGATTCTTGTAAGAGAAAAGAAAGTGCTGCCACTGTTACTTTGAGACTCTTCAGACGTCCTTGACCTCCATCTGTTTCTCTCCGACCGGCTCCTGTTCGGGGGGTTTTATCAGAACAGGACTGTAAAGACAGATTCACGCGGGGGGGGGGGGGGGGCAGCCGAAGAAGAAAAAGTGTATTTTCATGTTGATAACTGCGATCAGCTGCAGCCGGAGGAGCACAAATGTCTTTAAAGTCTGTTTCCAGCCTCTCAAATATGGAGATGTGCTGCTTTTCTCTGTTTTATATCCTATTAAAGTGACAAAACAAGACATTTAAAGACGTCAGCTCGGACTCTGGGTGGGAGTTTTCCCTATTTTCTCACATTTTATACTTCATAGACCAAAGCATTAATCTAGAAGTGTGATAAAGTGTGTCCAGTAAAAGCTTAATCATCTAATACATGTGCATGAAAATGCTTTGCCTGGATGTTGTTTGTTTCATATTGATGATTGTGTAAATGCACTCCATCATTATTGTGTATTTAGTAGTACTTCTATTTATATTTCTTAGGCTGAAACATGCTCTAAAAGTACTGATAAATACTACAAATATGAAACGTGTCAACAGCAGAGTATGTAAGGAGTGTTAGAGGCGAGAGGGGAAATGAAGCGCTCAGGTGAAAGTGTAACTGCTGCCATATTATGGTGACGTAAAAGAAGTTTTTACAGCGTTTATCTTTCCTCTTTCTCTCTGAAGGAGACACACGCTGCAAGAAACTGGCTAAACCTTTCTTCCCCAGGACACACCTCCTGTGAAAATACTCCTGCTCGACAGTGGTTTCCTTTCCTGGTTGTCCTCCTTCACTCTCCGCTTCCTTCCTTCCTTCCCTCCCTTCCTCGCGGTGGAGCTACATGGAGAAAGCCCTCCTTCCTTCCTGCCATGCCTGAGCCTTCGTGACGATAGCCATCATGCAAAGCACTGTGCACAGTGCATGTAAATATAAACGCCTACCGTCGCTTTCCTATGCAAGAAAAATGTCGAGCGGAAATGTTGGACGTGTGTGTGGGTGGAGAGGGAGCTGACGACGGGGCTGCAAGCGCTGGAGATTTGCACGAAGCCAGATTGGCACACACGCACATCTGGCTCCTCACTAGACGAGCATCTGTCCACGATGACTGAGCGATGGACTAAACATCCAACACCGAGGCTGCGGTGGGAAGTCTCTGAGTGGCAGCCGCGCTCAGAGCGCACGCACTTCCCTGCAGCAGCAACATTTAACCCACGAGTTAATTAAAAACCTTTGAAATGTGTCTGTTCAGTTGATTTCTCTGCAGCGCTGATCCCTTCACGTTCACCTGTGTTCTCTTGAACTCAAAGCCTCCTGTTCTTAATTAGTTTGAAGCGTAAAAGCAGTTTGAGCTGCACGTCTTGTGTGAAAGGTGCAACACAAATTAAGTTTATTGTTATCGATATGAGTCATAAAAACAGCCGTCATTGCTGTTTACTTGCACACGGTGGATGAATGGGAAACATCCTTCTTAGGTGTGTTTGGACAGGAATCCTTTA
This sequence comes from Bovichtus variegatus, assembly GCA_943593645.1. Taxonomy (NCBI): domain Eukaryota; kingdom Metazoa; phylum Chordata; class Actinopteri; order Perciformes; family Bovichtidae; genus Bovichtus; species Bovichtus variegatus. The sequence goes on from CALSCE010009814.1 coordinate 1,086,358, forward strand.
CTTTGATTGTACAGCATGGAGTTCTGCGTTGTAAATAAAGTTTTGATGAATGAGGTCGAGGAAAAGACGCAGGATGTCATATTTTTCCGACTATTCGCCGCAGCCCGAGCGAGCTCGGAGCGTCGGTCTGCCGCGATCCTACCGTACCTTGATGGGGCCGTCCACCGGGTCCAGTCCCTGCTCCGACAGCTGTTTCAAGGCACTTAGAGCAGCCTGAGAAGAGAGGGAACAACAGATGGTGGAGTGAGTGAGGGAGATTGGGTGGGAGGAGAGTGAGTGTCACCCTTCAGCTGCTTTTCAAATAACACTTACTCTGGGAAACCTGATGCCAGCAGGACACTTTCCCTTCGCCCTCTGTTGTCTTTGGCTCCTCTGCGCTGCCTGTTTATCTAGCGTTATTGGGTTAACATTTCCACTTTATGTTTTGGCTGCTCTGCATTTTCCTAAGTCAATCTGAGTGACATCTGTATTCTCTGCGACCACAGCTAAACAAATAGCAGCAGTTCTGAAGCACCTATAAATCATAAAGGTAACACAGCACGCAGAATAATCTCATCTGTGCAACCCACACTAAAAGAGGAAAATAAACAAGTGTGTAACATTTGTAGTGTTAATCGTGTCACGACTTCTGCTGCGTCCCTCCACTTTCTTTTCACTCGGATCAAACGCTCTTTTCCGGAGAAGCCGATTCACACAACAATGGAAGCGCACATTGGAAAGATTAAGCAAGCAACTAAAAGGCAACGTAAAGTACATTTTCCTGTGTTTAATCAAAATAATATGATATATTAAAACCGGTTCTGCATGTAAATTGATGTGAAAATGTGTTATTAGGAAGCTGGTTATGGAAAAAAAATCTCTTAAAGTTATTTTCCCCTCTTAAAAAACTTTAAAAAATGCCCCAAAAAGATGTGCAGGCTGCTCTGCTGAGAGTTCAGCCATGTTTTCTCTTCACGTTTGGTGTCGTGCACCAGATTTCCGACCTCCTCGTCGTCTTGAACGCAGCACTGATTGTGCTTGATTTGCGGTGGAGAAGGAAGCGTTAGTGACACTTCTCAGCCTCACGCTCGAAAGGAAAATAGCTTTGTGCCACATTTAGATCATAATCCCCACCAGCCACGTCATTAAAAAACTAGATCCCGTCTATATCCCCGTGAATTCACACTATGCAGCTTAAATAATTCACTGGTGCCTTGTGCCAGGCCTCCATCAGAAACGCCATGATGTCATTTCCTTCCTGCTCATCGCCGTGATGCGAGGAGGGTCCAGCCTGCTATCATAACATACGCTACATGTGTGGGAGTGCAGAGGTGCGGTGTAGACTGACACACACGCTATGTGAAGTGGGACTGGAGGATAAACAAAATAACAAATGAAACCTGAGAGGGCCGAGGTGTTTCGGTGAAATCCTCCTGACATTTGTAATTGTAACGCTGTCACTGCCGAGTGTTGATCGACTCCTGCGGTGACGCCGAGACAACCACTGAGCTAAACCATCGCCACCAAAAAAAAAAAACAATTAATGCCACGAGCAGAAACCACTTGTGGGCTTCTTCTAGAGAAAAGCTGCGGCGGTGGATCTGATCTTAACCAGGCTGCAGGTCCGACGCTCACGGATTCTTCCTTCATCCTAAAGATTGGCTCCAGATGTTTGCCCTCTCTGTGTTAAAGCATCAGGAGTGACCGCTGCTGTGAGAGAAGAGCTAAATCTGTAGCTGTGTCAACATCAAGGCTGCAGCTAACAGTTGTTTTCATTATCAATTCATCACTTGGTCAATAAAACGTCAGAAAATAGTGAAAAATGTCTCAAAGTTTCTCAAAGTCCAAGAAGACGTTTAAATGTTCTGCTTTGTCCGTTCAAAACCCAAAGATGTTCACTTTAATGTGATATAATACAGAGAAAAGCTTTAAAACAGCATTTAAAGACAGTTTTGCTTTAAAAACGACTTTAAAATCGATAATTAAAATATTCTCTTTCTATCAATCGCCTCATCGATGCAGCTCTAGTTTCTAAAGGAACTTTATTATGGAGACTTTTCACATGTCGTATGAAACGTGATGTTTTAAAGCGCACCAGGTCCAACTATATCAGTCATTATGTTAACTATGATTAAGCGTGGACAAATATGCATAAAAAATAATCTTAATTATCTAATGTATGTGCATGAAGATAGTTTGTCTGCACGTTTCATGTCGGGGATTTCTTCATGAACTCGTAAATGCATAATTATTAGATTTAGTATTTTTAGTTTATTTATACTTTTTTAAAGTGCAACACAGGCTGAAACATTCTGATGCTGAAGATAGATACTATAGAAGATACTGTAAATAATGTACTAGTAATACAACACATAAAAGTACTGATAAACACTACAAATATAAAGTGAACATTACTGTGAAAAAAGAAACAGGAGAAAGAAAAGAACATTTTTCAGTGTGCTCCTTTTCTTTTTTTAGTTAAATGAGATATATATATATATATGTATATATATATATATATACACATATATTTATTTATTTATTTAGGGTTGTGCACAATTAGTTGATTGCTGCCTTCGCTAGTCGGCACCAGAAACACTAGTCGGTTAAACTTATTATTATTATTATTTTACCAACATACACATTTAAATTACATGTCGACGTATTTTGCAGTGAAAAGTCACGACTTCCTTGTCTAATGTTGCTCTGCCAATTTCAAATGGCTTTTCTAATACTCGCAATATTTTCACTGACAATCTTTAATCTTTTAGAATAAATTGTGCTTAATTTAGATTTTTTTTCTCAGTGTTTTCTTACTTTTAGGACTATTTGTCTCGTCTAAGTTTAAACTTCCATTTAAACGTCAGGGAACACAAAAACTTCTCTCCATATTTACCCTTTTATATATATAAAAGTGGAAGTATTAACATTGGGTTTATGGATAATTTGTTATAAAAAGTCCTTTTATTTTATATTTAGGATTTTTCCTTTGCAAGTTCTCGGTCATGTTGAACAAAAAGAAGGAGAATGTATAAGGGAGGATGCAACTTATAACACCTCTTAAAGCTCCACTTTATCGTTTCACACACATCTGCAGCTGCAGAGGTTCTTCACACTATCGTCTGTTAATCAGGAGATAAGGAGCGAGAAGTGACGACGGGCTGAGTTTCCCTCATCACGGAGCCCACCGACGCCGCTCCGTACTTTATTCTCATTACTTATATCAGCTACGTGGTGCTGGAGAATTGAATTCTGATACTCTCAGACACACAGACAGAGACGTCGCCTTGTGAATTACGGCCTGTATTCAGGTTAATATGCACCGAGAGGAAACATTCATCACGCTTTAATCCTGAGAAAATATGAATCACGGCGCATGGCGTCTCGATGGAATGCAATACGTAGAGGATATTACACACTATCACCTGCGTGCTTACGTCCTAAAATCATTTTCAAAGTGTTTAACTTCAGATTATGAGTAACATAAACCAGGAATCAGAATTTATGACCAAAAAGTGCAAGGGTCAAAATCTGGTTTGTATCCATCAAATTTAGAAAAACAACCTAAAGCTTACAGGTAGTGAAAAATGTGCAACAATATCGTAGGACTGGTTTGAAAAATGGATACTGTAGGGTTAATGCTGAAGGCCCTTCTCCAGAGGCTGCACCGGAGCCCTCTAAGCCCGTAACAGACAATTTATGGAGCAATGTGGGTTTTTTTGTGGTGAAGATCTGACAGCCAGTGAGATTTAGAGCTTGAATATACTTGCAGAGATTTAAGGCGACAACTCTGTACATGACAGCTGAAGGAATGTTTTCACTGTTAATAAGTCATATCGGGGGGGGGGGGGAGTCTTGATACAACCGTCATCGTGTCATCTCGCAATGACCAGCGTGGGACGCGTGATCGCCTCACACCCGATGATCCACAGACTCAGATCTCCATCTTCTATGCTGACCGATAAATCGTAATCACGACCGACTTCCCCGCGATTACCTTTTGTTTGTTGTATTTATTCGGTTTGGGGATCTTTCTCTCCCTGAGTAAATAGCTCGAGCCCATCTGTTGGAGGGGTGGTGGGGGGGGCCACCGGCTGGAGATAAACAGCCATAAATCAGGGGCTTGACGGTGGCAGCGCTGCTGATATACGACAGGCAGGCATGAGGGCCGTGGCAGCCAATCCCTAGCGAAGGACACGGAGCCTAAGACAAATACTGGGCCTATCTGTGGGAATGGCAGCTAGTGAAATCATTATTTTTCTAATGAGATAAGTTGGCCTAGTGTTAGCAGCAGCCGCTACACTGATGCATCAACACCAGAGGAGTGTGTTTAGTCTGAGGCCGAGACGAGAAGGTGGAGGTGTTCCATCTCTGTCAGGAACAAAGAGAGAGTAAGACGAGGGTTAGGAGACAATGTGCAGGGAGGAAGGAGCGGCGGAGGCTTTTCAAATCGATGCTTCTAACTGAAATAAATAGGCCACTAAGGGCTTTACCAAATCTGAGTGCTGGGTTAAGCTAGAAATTAGTTTTTTATTTTCCTTCTACGTGACGGTTTACCGCGTCTGAAGGGTTTCCGGATGGCTCACACTCGGAAAGCCATCCGTCCTAGAGCTGCGAGCGCCGATAATCGTTTAAATGTGGGTGTAATGACACACACGTGTCAGACAGAGTCTCTCCTGGAAGGCATTCATAGTCTTGTGTAAAATAAGAATGATAAAACCATACTAAGTGCTTCTGATGGAGTATAGAGATAGCTTCATTATTAGCGCTGCGTCAGAAGAAACAGCGCCTCATTCACTTCAATGAGAGCGGCGGCACAGCAGGCGGCTCCGGCGACAAACAAAAGTTTCACCTTTTGTCCCAATGCACTTCATTGTCATCTGCAAACACGTGCAAACGCACATGAGAATACGGAGAACAGCATTGAAATCACGACGCCTATGACAGCGTTGCCCGTATGAACGCAGCCCCTTGAATTTCCGACTGAAGTCGCCCTCATCACTCCCTCTTCACCTATCCTTTCCTCGCCCCAGCTTCAGATAACAACCCAGCGCTCTCCATCAATCCAGGAGTGGGAGCCAACCTGCAGCGCCCCACAGCCACTCGACACGTTCATCTATCTCGCTGTCCCTAGTTCAAAGGCTTGGACAAACAGCGGTCGAATGCGAAGGCGTCTGAGGAGGATCCGCGACCGTGGCCGAGCTCCTGATGTGGAGTGACAAGGTCGGCTCATTTTTCGGGGGCCTGCTGCGCTCTTAATGGTTTCCCCGACAGAGGCTTCGCTTCCGTCAGCGGCTTAGCCAAACAAAGGCCCGGTCCCCCAGGAGTCCCTGGCACCGGCCTGATGGATCTGATGGATCGTTAGATCACACTGACCCGGACAAATCAGACCCCGGTGTCGGCTCTCGCTGCTGGACGACTGGGTTCTAGGGAAGCAATGGAGACGTGTTGGGTGAATGGGAGGCTGGGCGGATGAGGAAAGGTGTAAAAATAAAAGAACAAAGCGACGGTCGAGGAAAAGGGAGAAGAAAAAAATGAAATGTTTGGTGCGAAAGGAAGCAGAAGACGAGAGGCTTTAATCCTTGGATCTCCATCACCTCACCCTCTGGCCCTGAGCAGCCATCAAAGACACCAGGGAGGTCCTAATGAGGTGGAGACCACCAGCACATCATTCACTCTCACATACTTGCATCTCTTTCTCTTCTCCTCCTCGCTCCTCAGAGCCGCAGAAGAAAGAGAAACGTTAGCCTAGTTTGCATGTTCTCCTGGCTTTATCAGATCAGATGCTGCCTCTGCTCTGCTGGAGGCCAGATGAAAGCGCAGACGACAGCTTAAGGTTTAACCCGATGACCCGGTCTCAGTGGTACAGTGTGGTGTTTCCCTCTTCACCAAGCAGAGCCAGACTCCCAGGGCTTACCCCGGCTCTGTACAGTCCAGCAGGACCGCTCCAGCTCTTCTCTAATCTTAAGTCCAGGCCACGAGCATCAGAGGGAGCCTCCCATCTTTGCTTTGATCCTGCGTCGTGTGTTTGGACATCCACATTATCTGAGGGAGCCAGAGCAGGAGACAGGGAGCGCTTGGTTTCCTCCTCAGATGCTTCTGTTGTGGACTGGAAACCAACTCTGCAGCTGCACTAAAGTACATGCATGTGGGCACGAAAGTTAAACAAGGAGAAGTTAGAAGGATAAAGTTTTAATGGCTGAGTGGTGTCGTGCAGGCGTACGGGGGACACGAGGATGATCAAACCTTGAGTCAAAGAACTGCATCATCTTTCTTATGGTTAGACGTGGCAGCAGTGCATCATTTACTGGCGAGTAAAATCGTGGGAGATAAAAATTCCCTGAGGGGAAGACAGTAAAAAAGTTAAATTCAGACTATGTGCACTTCCTCACTTTTTCCAAGTACGACTCCACCACCGATGAACACAGACCACAGCTTCTTCCTAGAACTGGAGACACTGCTGGGGTGGACGGGCTTTTGTTTCCTCTTTTGCACCCACATCCCGGCTGCCGGGTCTTAATAATGCTAGAAAGAGTCTGATTAACGAAGGGGAGGAGGATGCAGGACGGCTGCTGATGAGGATGATCTAAGGGACTTCCACCAGACTAAACAATGACCAGAGTGCATTTCAGACGGGGAGTTTTACAGTCAGGAACCTGGGAAGTAGGAAAAATGAGTGCCCTGATGTCGGAGAAGCTCTGAAGCTGGATTTATTGTTCTGGAGAGGGCTTGTTCTGTTTTCAAAAGGCCACATAAAAGCTTGACAGTGCTCCCTCTTTTTGCGCTCACTCCCCAAAGCACAAAGAAACATGAGCTACCAGGGAAGAGAAAACCCCAGCCATCTTTTTGTCCTGTGTTAACCCCGCTGTCACTACCGCGCCGCACCGCCGCATCTCTCTCTGATGTTCATTAAATTCTTTTAAACGTTATCTATTGCAGATTTTTCTCTTCTCCTTTTATACTTCTGTCATCCCCTCTCGAGCTTCTTCTCATCCCTTGGCTTTCGTTTCCTCTAAATTCTTTTTATTTTCCCTCCACCCACATCAAAAACTCTGGACGGGGATCACTGGAATATTCCCGGATAGCTCGTGGAGAACACCTGTGTGTGCATGAGTGCTGGCACTGTGCGTCTCATTTGTTAATGCGGTGTGATATGTACATGGATTCTTGAGTAACTACAGAGGAAATGTATTCAGATCCTCTCACCAAATCTCTTCCTCACTCTCTCTCCAGATTTCACATCCTCTTCCACATCAGAGGCGTTGATAAAAGAGGCAGTGTGCGCCCGTCAGCGCTCTAGCTGTAGTCTGACATGACGTTAATTCTTTTGAAGTATCGCTTCATACGTGCCACTCTTGTGAAACAGTGAAGCAACTGTGGATGTTGTACAGCTGAATACACTTCTCTGTGAGCAGCGGCAAGTTAGACACAAGAGTTTTAATGCCGCTAAAAAACAATAACGCGAGATGCATTCGGTCACTTCTTTTTCTAAATAGATGTTACCTATTCTAAATAAATTAACCTACTTCTTTGCACTTTTAAGACTTTTGAAATACTGATTTAAGACATTTTTTAATGCCAATTAAGGCATTTCCTTTAACTTTGAGGGATCTGCAGGAGCCCTGTACGAGGGAATCTACTTCATGCAACAATATGATGGTCTGTGTATTCTTCTGCGTGTCCCAGGCCTGATGAGCACCGCAGGCTGGCCGAGCTACGCTAGCGGGTAACGGCCGCGGGGCTCCCCGGGGGAGCAGGCCCTCGCTGACATGGGAAGCCATAAATAAGAGCCCAGGGCGCAGCGCCATGTCATGCGTCATTTGGGCCGGAGAGGCCTGCTTTATCCCCTCCCATCACCGAGCTGCTGAGCATGGCACCTCCTAGGGCGTAATACAAAACATATGGGCAAAGGGCGAGGGGCAGAAGCACCTCGGCATACCAAACTCCTGCCTTGTCAGCAAAGCTTCTCGGAGGAAAAGCAGATACAGCCAGAGACGGCCTCTATGATAACACTGTGCTCGAAGGCCGCAATCAAAGTCAGTCCAGAAACAGATTTCTGAGCTTGGTTATTTGTGATGCACAACATCGCACTTATGGGATGATAGCAACAAAAAGAGAGCAAGTTTAACTGGTAACACTTTAGAGTTTATCACCAGTGTGGCTCATAACACGCTATAATAATGTAAAATAACAGCTATAATGCAGAACATTTTAATTCACTCGCTTAAGAACACAAGAGCTGCAGTCATACATTTATCTTAATACTTTTACAAGGATATATGAATCATTTGTACATGTGTATTAACAGCTTAACAAATATTTAAACACTATAAAATCATTAGAAATATCTTATAATTGACTATTCATACATTTAGGAAATATTTAAACCAAAGATCAGGATATTTTAAATAAATATATGAGGGGTTAAACAGTTTTTTTGTTTTTTTTAAGATTGTTGTGCTTTCACACCATTAAGTGATCTAGGTCATGAGTAGACTGGACTCTGGCAAAATGACACATTCATTGAGTAAGAAGAGAAAGTGTGACACATTTTCATAATCTCTATTCTCCCGTTTCAAAGGAATCCACAGGAAGTTACGCTACGTTTGTCCATCCTCAATATCGCTAACTTTTTCCAAGGTTGCTGATGAATCAGTGCCTAAATATAGCAAGTGAAGACACAAAGGGCATGAAGAACGCATTAGTGACGGGACTACTGCAGATACTGGGTCAGCCTCAAGGCGGTGACTCACCAACACGACCACTGACTAAGTTAAAATGCTCTATAAAAATAAGTAGAAGCCCTTTAAGGTTGACCAACTTCCCCCGTCGCACGCAGACAACCTGAATGATGAGACACAGTCTGGGTGGACTAAAGGTCTTTCATTCACAACTCGTGCTCTGCTTGTATTGATGACAAACAGAAAGTTGCTTCACCATCATCACTGCGTCTGTAACGCTGCTTTTTCCTGCACGATACGGCTCAACTCAACTCAACTCAACGGGTTTTCCATTCACAAAAAGCTGTGGATACTATCTGGAGCTTTTTTCAAAGTTTCTGGTTCAATTCAAGACTTTTTAAAACCTTTTTTTACCACATAGAATGAAATGTAATAGCCCTTTTTATTTCGCAGTTATCCCGGCAGAAGTATGAAGGAAATTAGTAGCCTATGAATGAAAATAAGTCCATGAATTTCTAGACATGTTGAATCAATACAATAATAATGCACAACAGCGGTTTAAATATAGCTGCATTTAAAATCTTACGAAGCTGCCATGACAGTGAAGCTCCATGATGCGCTCCGCCAAAGGATTTAAGCAGGAAATCAAGAGGATCATCTAATGTCGTACTGAAGATTTACTTCCTCATCCCACAGTAAAGTGACGGTGGGGGGTTCGGGAAACACCCGCCCGACTGTCCTCCTCATGTCTGCTTCCATGAGGTTTCCCCAGTGACTCGAAGGCGGTGTTACGTCACCTCATCTCCACCTGCAGAGATCCACCTTCCTATGCCGCAGGGAGACGCTTCTATAATCCCCCAACAATCGGACTCAAGTTGCTCTAGGGGCGGGGGGGGGGGGGGGGGGAGTACAAAAAGCTGTGGGAAGAAAAGCCAGCCTTCAGGCACTCGCTCTCTTATCAGCGGAGAGATAGACATCGGTCCCGAGGGGAGTCCCCGCTTCTCCCTCCTCTGCCTCCTAATCTCACGTTGCTTTCCCACTTTTCTCCTGGTGTCAAAGATCGACCACGCGATCCTTTCAACGGCTCTTTTCATGACCGTTTCCATTGTGCTGAATCCAAAATGACAAGCTCACACGGTTCGGTTGGCGGTGGAAGCCGAGGCTGGCGTGGTTGTTTACCTGGCCGTTACCCAACCAGAGGAAAACACCGTGTCTGCGTGCAGCGCGGAACACGTTCGGCCCACAGAGGTAGGATCCAAGGTCTGACTCACTTCCCCCCGTTTTGCATAGATAATACCCTCAGTGGGCCGTATCAATCACTAATGAGGAAATCAGCCTGGATGTCAAAGAGCATTTCTGGCTGTTATCAGCACTTCCGTTAAAATTGGAATCCAATTATTTCAGAGTAGGAAGTTAAAAAAACGTTCGTATTAAAAAAAACTGACCCAACAAATGAAGCTTCGATAAGCTCATCAGAGCAGCAACTTTACTTTACAGCAGTTTTCATTTAGTTTAAGTCATATTTTAGTCGTCTGGACCGTTTTAGTCGACTAAATATCATAAGATCTTAGTCTATTTCCAAACTCATCATCGTACTCCTGGGTTATTAAGGTTTGAACGTGCAATACAGACACAGATTTAACTTTCTTGATATGAAACGTGTCTTTATCTTGAAATTAAATACGTATAAAACCAAGTTTCATAGAGGCCTTGGTGAAAAAAAAGACCGAAAATGAAATGCATCAATCTTTTTTAGAGATTAAGATGTAGATCTACGAGACGCTGAAGACGCTGGATCTCGTCCCCGAAAGTCTCAGTAGTTTTCAGAGTTTTAGTCATTATAAACAAGCTTTTATTCAGAAAGTCTCTTTTTCCATCGGTGGAAAAAACGTCGTTGACGAAAACGGAGGGAAAAGGCTCAGACACAGAAGCGTAGTGACAAGATTTACAGAGGACACTTACAGGTGTGGAGAGGCGAAGAGGAGGAACTCGGGGGATGTAGTGTATGAAAGGGTTAAGGCGCAGGGTTATGGGAGAGGGGCTAAGTGTCTTACTGTGACAGCCGCCAGCTGCATGCAATAATCCCCAGCCCTCCGTCCCTCGTCAGACACAGCGGTGTGTACGAGAGAGTGGACGTCTGGTGGACAGGACTTCCGGTAACAAGAGAGGCCGCGCGGTCAGACGGCGTTTTACACCTTCTTCCTCTCGTCTCTTCCTCCTCGCAGCTCCCTGAGCTCCTCTCCGCGTTGGCTTTTAATCACCTCGTACACACGAGGGACGCGCCCGTAAAACCTGTTGCGGTGTTTTATAATTTGCTATGGATCCCCACAAGGCCCGTGACTGTTTCTCATTACCCAGCATGCTCGCTGGGCCTTATAAGATATGGATGGACATTGTGTCTTGTACCTTAAATCCCAAGATATACTGAGCGGGTCTTCAACTGGATGTGTGACGGGGGTCGATGGAGAGCGTTGTGAAACCCCACTATGTTCCTATGGTAACTGGCAGTGTGTACTACAAAGACAGATTATGTGTAAGGCATGTTTACTGAAAACAATAAATTCCAGCATGCTTATATCGAGAGGCTGGGTAAGGCTGGTCCTCTGATGAATAGCACTAACTAGCCAAAGATGGAAGGCGATGGGGGGACAAAGACGTCACGTAATGCACACTGGAAACATATGTCTTCTTTAAAATGTTAGCATAAAGCCATTACCGAGTTAGTTTAAAGCCGGCAGGCCTGTCACTGAGTGTTCGTAAACAACAGGAAAGAGATCTGAAGACAAACAAAGCCATGTTATGGATTCAGTCTGCGAACACAGAGCGGCTGACGTGATGCGCAAACGCAAATTGACGTAGGCGTGGCGGAGCTCACATGCAAAATAAAAGCAGGATGACATGATCTGCTCTGAGGCTGGACAGAAAGGGAAATTAAATAAGTGATGTAGGCCACAACTTCAGCCACAGAAGATGCCGTTTAATGTCAAATTTCTCTAAAACTGTCATGGAAATACAGACAATTAATTCTTTGAAGTGATAGAGATATTTCCGGAACAGAAATGTGAACGCTGGATGAAGCCCGGCTCACAATGCTTGTCTCATTTCGTTGACATATTAGAGTCAAAGGTTTTTGGATATCTCTTTGCATCTCTCCATAAATCAGAAACTGATGATGTGGCACCGTCAACCCGGGCTGCAGTGACCCTGCAGCAGGGCTGCGGCTATATAACCCATTATTTGTCAGTGATGCTGTGGTTTTATCCACAAAAGGAAAGTGAGAACTTAATCCTCTGTGGGCACGTTTTTACGAGCCACCTCACACATTTTTACAGCGCGGCAAACAGACAGTAAACACCAGGAAGGCTTTAACGCGTGATTAAGACACAGCTAATTAGATTGCGGACAGTAAAACTGTGAGGAGAATCGTAAAAGAGGGAGCAGAGATGGGCCCGAGCGAGGGATCAGGTACGACCAGCAGACGTTTAAGTCAGGACACCGCAGGCCACTGACAAATGACTGAGCTTGGGTTTCTCATTTCTGCTGCCTTCTCTGCGGTGAAAATGTAAATAGCAGACTTTCTCTGGTAAAAAAAAACACAAAAAAAGCCCCCCATGTCCACCATCCATCCCTCCATTCTTCTCCTCCCTCTCCTCTTATGCAGTGGTTGGTCCCATGAAACAGGGGTCAGGGTACTAATGGAGGACCTCGTGGCCTTGGGTGCCTCTGGAAACAACCCCCCACTCTCGGCTCTCTTATAAATCACGCAGGCTTCATTGAGAGTGGCAGAGTCCTCTGATGTCCCAGCCATGTCTCATTTCAAAGTCCTCCTGAAGGCTCACACGGTTCCACGTTTACTCACTGGGCACAAGGGAGATGTGCATGTGGGGGTGAGACTCACAGAGAGACAGACAGACAGCGAAACAGAGGGGGGAAGAGAGAGAGAGAGTTTGGGTTTAGGGAGAAGTAGAGGGAAATTAGGAATAGAGAAGACGTCCCGGAGGAAAACGGGGCCTCTAAAACAAATGTTTATTTAGTAACTACGCCGCATTAGACCTCGCACTAGAAAAGTACGTACACTAAATCACACCATTTTGTGAAAGTCATTACACCATAACAAAACGTGTATGCACGTGGGATGTGAAAGTCGCGTAAAACGCTGCAGCAAGAAGTGCAATCAAAACCGAATGTGGCTCCTTTCACGGTGAAGCGAGGTGCGCGTCCTGGAGAAGGATGAATGACGGTGGAGAAAACGCCGTTCTGCGGTTTCCTTTCGTCCGTGCATTCATAACAATGCCGGATGAGTTACATATGGATTTAAAATTGATGTTTTCCTGACTGCAGGTTTTGCTGTTACATATACGCTCTGCACACGTCATCCAAAAGACGCTGAGAGCGGCTAATCAGAACCAGGGAGCACGTATAGGGGGAACATTTCTCTATGCAATTTAATTTAATTTTGACAAAAAGGGGAGTGAAGGAAGAATATCAAGGTTTTCTGGGTGAATAATTGATATACAAATGATCCTTTTGGGGGGGAATATTCCCTTAAATGCACCTTGAGGGACGCCTTAATAAATGATCCTCGTGCTAAACTAATAGCTCTGCGTTTTGGGAGATGCATTCGTCTCTTTCTTGTCTGTTCGGTAAATATGCAGCCGGTTCCCTTCGCTTTGCACAGTGAAAACAGGGGAACACAGCTAAACCAGCAGCTCCAAGTCTCACCAATGTGTTTAATTCACTTTAAAAAAACAACTATTTGTTGGCTGAGTTTCAAGGGCAACCAGCGGAGACTCCAGGAAGTCCCAGCACACAACTCCCCGGGAAAGAAACTAAAACTAAATTCATAAAAAAAAATATATAAAGTGAAACTGTGCAGCTGAGAGGACAATGAAGTATAACTTGTCACATCACGAGATCATATGAAGACACGCAAACGGAGAGCTAATTTCCCTCAAATAAGAAAAGCTTTGCATCTCCTGTTTCACTTGCCGCTGCAGTTTCTTCCTCACACACTCAGGTGGAGACAGTGTGTGTGTGTGTGTGCGGTGAGGCGTCTTCATCTCCTTCACATGCAAAGGCTTGGGAGGAACTTGCATGTAAAACAGAACACAAGCTGTCACTCGGGACTTTATTTACAGCGGAGAGTTGGAAGATCATGAAGATACTGTTATGAGATGGACACACACTCTCTCTCACACACACACACACTCACACACACACTGTTTACTTAAACCGCAGGAGTGTGTGACACCTTAATCGTAACTGGTGTTAACCCCCGACGAGGCTGTTGTTTTGAGTGTTTCAAAATGTCTGCTGTTTGAGGCCTGAGAATGCGTTAACATCCAGATGAGAGGAAGGTGCTTGTGGTGGGGGTGGATGTGCGGGGGTGTGGGGGGGGGGCAGACAGACAGAAAAACATTCCCCAGTCGCTACGCTCATCTCCATAACTCAGTACGCAGCCAGAGAAAGCACTGATCCTAACACGGGACATTAACGACCCGGCTCCCACCGCTGGAAGCGTCGTTACCTGCCGGTGAACAGTAAGGGTCATTTAGGACCCGATTCATGACTGCCGTGAAAGCCTGGCTCATCTTTTCGCCTCATGGTTGCAGTTAGGCTTAAATAAATCACTTGTAGTAGCCCGGCATCAGGCAGGAGGAGCCTTTTTCCTGCACAGCTATGGACCTGTCCCGCGAAATCTGAGCGATAGCCTGTGATTTCAGAAAAACCTGCCGTGATCCTATTGTGTGCGAAGGGCATTAAAAACAACTTATATAAAACAAATATCATCCAAGCATCTGGGAGATCCGCTTTCATTCAGTCGGTGTTATTACGACCAACAATACAGGACATTGTGCCGTGTGTGTGTGTTTGTCTATGTACTCGTGTGCTTGTTTTTTTTATGCCCGAGAGGTATTCCTGCAATTACTGTCAGCGTGTGATTTGCTTTTGGAGCGCTCTATGATGATTACTGCTTTGAAGTTCCCAACCGCAAGACGTGTGTCACATATCAAGTTAAAAGGCTTTTTAAAATAGAGTTTTTGTTCTTGGGAAAGTTGCACAATAGATGTTTGATGCATTGTGCAACTTTACAAGAGCAGGACAAGACTGAGCCTCGGTTTGTGCTCCGTCCTGTTTTCTCCCTGCTACGGTTGAGACCTAAGGAGCTGTGCAACAGACAAATCGACCGTCTAAAACTATTAGTTTTTATTATTCAGTATAAGTATAGAGTATTTCCTAAACGCTCACATCAAAATGCCGCCTTAAAACAACACTTCACCCCTAAAATTATTATCATCAAATGATCGTTTGTGTCTCAGTTTCTCAGGACGTTGCCTTAAAATTCTTGAAGAAAACTTAAGTTTTTCTCTCTTGCCTCCACGGTGAACAAAGAGCCCAAAAAACGAAGAAAAGTCAAGATGAATTGAAGTAAATGGCAACAAAACTATACCAAAACATAAAGCGTACTCGCTTAATTTAGTCTGAGAAGTAGCGAGCATACGACTGGAGGAATTAGACTTTTCTTTTTTTTTACTTAAATGTCACAAATTTTGTCCATTTTTGTTTATTCTTTGAGAAAAGCTTAAGATTTCTTCCAGATTTCAAGGTAACGCAGGCTGAGTAATTGACATACAAATGATCATTATGTGCGTGTATTCCTTTAACATTCCTCTACTGCAGTGTAGCTTGTACATAAGGACAATGAAACACAACAGACAGTAAAAGTGTTTGCATAATGCCGATTATAAAACAAAGGGAAAAGGTCAACCTTTGTGGAGGGAAAACTACGTCGGTGTGAGAAAAGGTGTTTTCTCCACAGGTGACATTTCTCACATGTTGTCACTGGGAGTTGACAAGGCAGAGGAAAAAAATAAAAAAGAAGTGATATCCGGCCCTTATCTCGGGGACCTTTTCAGCGAGCCGAGCTATCACTCAGTATCAAATGACATTAAGATAATGAGCCAAAGACGCGACAAAAGAGCGGCAGGTAGCGAATTAGCAGCCTGGCTCGCTGATGCCTCCCGCGGGGGTGATGAGTGAGCAGAGGTGCGATTACTTTTGAGACCTTTATCCTTGCCAAATTTGTGTGTGTGGGAAATCACACACAGAGCCTAACAGCACCGAAGGTCGCGAGGCCGCTGCTAAAACATCTCGCCGCTCTTAGCACGGAGGTGATAATGAAGCTAACGCCTCCGAGCCTCGAAGCGCTCGCTCTGCTCGGACGGGGCTTGGAAACCAACGGAGAACAATCCCCTCGCGTACAAATGGAAATTATACTTCCTGTCATCAATGCTGTTCCTTAACAAAACTAAAACAATATCTGATTACAATCATAATACTGCCAGTGATAAAAAATAAAACCGCATTCACCATCACTTGTGGGTAATTAGGGGGTATCACGTCTCAATTCAGCTTCTAGGTAAACTCCACATCAAGGAATTTAATCTAAATTGTCAGGTACGGTAACACATCTGTCATGCTCACTGTATATTCAAATGTCACACAATTTTACACATCGTTGACAAGTAAAAAGTGTCAAGTTACTTTCTCGCACATACTTTACAAAAACATGCCAACAGCCTGGAGCGCAGGCATTTCACTTTTGTTTTCATAAGGGCAGAACAGAAGTTATCATCTGTTATCATCTGCTTAGCCAGCACATGTGGGTAAACACTGTTTATGTGAGAAAAGCCTGCTGCCTAACCATCCTTTATGAATGGGTTACTGAAGCTGGGGTTACAGAGTGTAGCCTGTACAGCACGGCACCGCAGGGGAGTTCTTTGCAGGCCGAAAAGTAAAACTAGCCAGATTTCCATACAAATGCAAATTCATGCTCGTTTCCACTCACGTTATGCGATTATTAGGAGTTGGTTCACTGAGATAGGCAGTAGGTGGCGCCAATTCTCAAGTCAGAACGCCATTATACTCATTGTACAATTACAACTGGACTAGCTGTAAATGCGTATAAAAACAGGTGGATGGAAACGCACTGAGTGATGCACTCCTCTGTTCTTTACGTCGCAGGAGTCACCTGCACGCTGGTGGTGACCCCCGTCTGCTCCGGAGGGACACGTCAGTGTTCATTCATACTGCTCACGCAACTCTCTTAACGGTGTCCGAGCTCCCGCCAATCTCTCTGCTCTCGATTTGTTGTCGTCCTAAGCGTGAGACAGTTTGAGGACGGCAGAGACAGCTCCGTCCTTTACTTGGTGGAGCTCCACAGGGTTCACTCCTTGGTCCCATCCTTTTTTCGCGAAGCTAAGTCTCTCAGCACTGCTACGCTGACGATGCACAGCTTTACTTTTCAGCCAAGCAAAACGAACAATTTGTTGAATAAAAGGTTCATCAAATGACGGAAAACTTTCTCAAAGCGAATTTTGATAAATCGACTGTTTAGGTCCTTTATGAAGTTTAACAAAAACACATTTGACGCCTGCAGCTTTTTTAAACTGAAGATTTATTTTCCTTATTTTCTATCAATTTGAATTAAATATCTGAGGGTTTCTGACACTTAAATATACGAGAGATTATCGCACCACAAGGGGAAAATAGTCTTTATAGACTGATCTGATGTGAGAATATCGATCTCGTCAACAACTTAAAAGCGGCTCTTTCAGTGTTTATTAACCCATTTGTGTCCAAATAATAGATTTAGTATGATAAGGATAAATGCCACATTAGTTCTGACTGGTCTTAAGTCTTAAATAGTGGCACAGACATTAGCAAAAACTGCTTGTGTTTATTAAATGTCTTCCATATGTGCATCTCTCTGATATTGAACTTGTTTTGAGTTCATAGATACCAAATACTTGATTGTGCTCCTCGTAGTTTCGGAGACCTTTTCTTATACTATATTTAGTCTTTGGGCACATGGGACTACTGTTTTAGTCCTAAAATATAATTAAATATATAGAAAAAACAGCAGTGATGTGTGCCCAAAGACTAAATATAGTAAGATAAGAAAAACAAACGACCGATCTCGTTGATGCATCCAGATTTAAAAGCAAATTCTAATTTTCTGTTGCAGGCACAAATGCATTAAACTGATGACTTTTCTTTGTGCACAAGAGAAGATGACTGAGAGAAAACATTTATTAGTGGCTGTAGAAGGCGTTAACGTTGCTCTCTGCGTGCTTTACCTTGTGCTGCTGCAGTTAATCTGACTGAAGCGTGTAAAATATGAAAATGTTTCACGCTCTGACTCCAGCAGGATTGTCGTTCTGACTTTTACGTAAAAGTGACCGAGTGCTTATTCAGACACGAGGAAATTGCGAGTTTCTTTGCCTCGACAGAGTGTGTGTGTGTGTGTTCAGTTCCACACCATGTCAGC
The DNA here is from genome assembly GCA_943593645.1 of Bovichtus variegatus. NCBI lineage: Eukaryota > Metazoa > Chordata > Actinopteri > Perciformes > Bovichtidae > Bovichtus > Bovichtus variegatus. Next base: position 1,104,349 of record CALSCE010009814.1, read on the forward strand.
CCTTAATAGACATGCTAATGTTCCAAGGGGCCACTTGGAGCTATCAACACGTCCCCTAATGGGCAAGTTCATGTTTATTCTCTCCACACTGGACGCCGCTTCCTCTGGTGCGCAGAGAGGAAAAAAAGACAGTCACTTTTATCTCTCATTTTCTCATTCCCTGTCCTCATCAATCTCACGTATCCCCACTCAATCAATTTCTCTCCAGTTCCTCTTCTCCCTCTTTCTCTCTGGATAGTTTACCACCTCTCCCTCCTCCTCCATCATTCTTTCACTGCTCCTCTCCTCTGCAGTCACACTCTAATCTCCTGGTATGAAAGGTGTTTCCTGAGGAGGGCATGCGGGAAGACAGGCGGGAGTGATGGATCGCTCCGGGGATGCTTCACTTTGTCCTCTCCCCAGGGCGGGAACAGGGCGGGGTTGGGTAGGGGAAGCAGCAGGGGTCGAGTGGGTCTGACTTTGGGAGTGCTGGGTGAGCTGCTGTCAGGGAGGGAAGCAAGGGACAAGCGCATTTGATAGGTAGAGTGTTGAGGGGGGGGGGGAGGGGGGAGGTCTCTGTGTGATGTGAGCTTATTATAGATCTCTGCAAACATGTGCATCCTGCTGCAGACTTACTGATAATAAGATTCTGATTCGGTTTGTTTGTCCGTCAAACTCCAGGCCAAATGCTCCATCTTGATATTGCGAAGATATATAAAGTGGAAAAATAACGTTTGCATCGGCCGTGTGAGTCGGATCCACAATGCATCTCCATATTTGCCATTTTAGCATAAAAAAATGACGATTAATCGATGATCAAAATAGTTGCACCATCGTTTATATTATTATAATATCTGATTTGAGTTAGTATGCATTCTTTATTTATTTATTTATATATATACATATTTGTTGAAAAAACAAAAAAAAACGTTCAGCCCATGTGGATGCAGATTAGCTCCCACTCCCCTGTTTTCTCAACACACAGTGATTTAGGATACGTCCAGGTGCTGCATTTGGTTACACAACACTGGCACATAAAGAGGAGACAGACGGGACAGATAAGGAGGGAGGAGAGGCTGTCCGACAGCTGCCTGGTTGGGTAACACTCCTGCAGGACCCCCTGAGAGGAAGCCCAGCCTGTGGTAACGTCTGCGCCGCAGTCGGGAAGGAGGACTTCAAACACGGGGCCAGTCCACCCTCCACCCCTCTGCAGCTCCCTCTCCTGCTGTTCTCCTGAGCTCCACGGGGGATCTCTGAAGACCATCCCAGCAGTCACCACGCTGTGAATCAGTCCCATCTAGCCTGGTGCAGCCACCACCCTCTCTTATAGTCACTCTTTGTCTCATTTAAACCTACTTTCAGGCAGGAACTTGTGTAACAGAGCTGCACGATATTAGAAAAACTGACATTACAATATAATTTTCACCAGATAACCACAAAGAACCTGTTTTTATTCGACGTTACCTTTATTTTGGAGCTGAAATATTTCAATACTACGAACTTTGCGTTTATTTTCGCAACCGAATTTTCCCTGTTTGTGTTTTTCTCCTGTTTCTCGCTCATTTTCAGGTCGTGCTCGACGACTAAACGGGCCTGCTCGGGTTGTTTGATGAATTGACGAAGAATGATTGTGATTAGTTGTTGGCTCTGCATGCAGAGGCTGCGCGTCACTCACTAGCCACAAACTGTGCGTATCCAACGAGTCTTGAATCGGAGTCAATTATGTTTCATCAGACAGATTTATTGGAGATTAGTCATAGAAAATGTTCTACTTTTGTATCAAACCGCAAATAAATTATGTGTTTGAGTTCATTTGCGTCACTCGACGTCGCCCGTCCTGCGATGTGATGCAGAAACATCCCTCCCCACTGGACCTCCACCCCCCCCCTCACACACCAGGCACAACGTCAGATGCCTAATTCATTTCAGCAGAACTGTCCAAAGCTTTGTTTGCTGTGGGGAGGATTTGGAGAACTGATGAGTTGGTTATTTGTGAGCGTTTGTGAAGATGGTTTCATAAGATAAACAGACAACAGTCAACAGAGCGAGCATGAGACCAAATGGTGTTTTGGTAAAGTAACGTCAGCCCTGCGACTGGGGAATCACAGGACCACCTCGATGAATGAAGTCTGTTCACAGACGGGACAAGCAGAACCCTCGCGTAGCTCGACTACAAACCACAAAGAGACAAAACAACAAGGGACACCGAAGAGACCTGGCGAGGCCGGAACGAGAAGACAATCTAGGATCTCTGAGAGCGCAGACCTCTGCCAAGTCCAGCGGGGCATTCAAGTGCTCCGCGTTGGGAAATCATTCGTTGGACTTCGGTGGGTTCATGAGCTTTAAGTCGTAAAGTTGAAACATCTACAGCTACACAGAAGATGTGTTGTGTTTAACCAACGCGTTGATGTCTGTTGTTGTTCAGACTTGAGGGGCCGTTCTCGAGAATTTTCCAAGTAAGGAACTCATTTATCTTGTTATTCCGACACCCCATGAATGCAGCACACGTGCCCTATCTCACAATGTCATAAAAGTGAAAAATGGGGTTTTTCTTTCACCAATTTTAATGAAAGTCGGGCCAGAAGTTTTCCCGTAATCCTGCTGCCGGTCAGACAAACTGAGCCGAAAACATTCACTCCTTTGTTGAGGTAGAAACGTAAGCCTCATTACCTGAAAGCACGTCTAAAACACATTTTAATCCTGATACACTATGTTCACCATGTCACATCAGATCAGCCAAAATGTGCTCTTGTGCAGAAAAGCAGCCACAGCTGACAATCTGGGAGACAGGGCCCCTGGGAGGCTCAGCTGAGGACATTACTGCACGCAAAGCAAGCGCACACACACACAAATACACACAAACACAGACAGAGTCTGGTGGCAGACAACAGTCACCCTGTCATCTTCGATTGCGGCCCGCTCATGTTGGACCAGCGACACCTCACACACAGCTCAGTGGGCCTCGGCCCCCCTGGTGTCCCACTGCCGCCACAGAGCGACTGCCAGAGAGTTACTTCAGCTCTGCAGAACAAAAACAGGAATCTAAAAAGCATCTAGTGCTGTCAAAAAAAATAAAATGTAACCCCCGCTGCCACGGACTTTAATTTGTCCTTGTAGCTCGAAGATATCAACTGAGCGAGTGCAGATTTAACTGAGCGAAGACCGACCTTCAGAGAGTTTCAGAGCGAGGCTGCAAGTTTGTGGTCACAGAGTCACTCGTGGTTTAAATGTGACCGACGAGTTACATAAAAAACTAACCTGCAGCTGAATGTGGGAACATGAGACCGGCTTCACATAAAGCTTTTAGGGTTTAACATTGATTTCACGTCGCTTTTATTTATTCAAAAAGCCGCTAACGCTGATCTCAGGATATTAATACTGTAACTTAAGGCTGAAACTATCCGTAAAAAGCTTTTACAGCCAAACTTGTTGACAAACATCTCTGGCTCCAGGCGAGTTTCGGCTCGCGTAGCGTCCTACGGGCTCACATGTGTCGGGCAGATGGCACAGAGTCGATGGCACAGGAGGTCAGAGAGAGCACTCAGCTGTACATCTCTCACACATACAGGCCCTCCAGGAATGTCTGCACAGGGCCAAAGATTATGGCATCTCAGCACCGGGGTGTGTGTTTCTGTGTCCGTGCTTCTGTGTGTGTTTGCGCTTGTTGATAAAGAGCAGACCTTTGCAAAGACAAAAATAATAACCTCTGCCAACAACTGTGCAGGGCTGCAGACTGCGATACGTCTTTGTAAGTGCATCATGATCATTATGGTGCCGGAGGCGTGATTCATCGCCTCAAAAGTCAACTAGACGAGCGCGAGGAACACACATTTATAATTGTATATTATACCCGTACACCTGGGGAGAGACGTGGGGGGAGGGAGGAGCATGACATGGGACAGGAGAGGCAGTGAAACCGTGGATGTTGCACTTCTCCCGGCGCTCGCACACGAGCTTAATCACCCGATTTACCAAACCCGTCCTGGGGCAGAGGAAGAGAGGGAGCACCCGGGCCGGGAGGGACGCATGCTCCTCCAGTTTACACCAAAACAACAAAGTTTATGCCACAAATTGCAGACTGTGTTTATAGTAATCATGCTTACTATTGTTACTCCAGCTAGTGTTCAACAGCTAGATGATCAGATTACATCTTACAAGACAAAGTAAGACGTCTTTGCACCGCAGCGGTCATTGTTTTATACCGTTTAACATGGAGGCTTAAGAGTGACACATTTATTTACAGCGCAACATGTTTTTATTAAACCTCTGACACCTAAAAAAGACTAAAATAACTCCTATTTGGTAAAGACTTGCTCGTGTTGACGAATAAAGACAAAACCACAACAATACACAATAAATGTTCAGGGTTCAACAACTTAAATCCAGATATTTAGGACTTTTTAAGACTTTTTTTAAAGCCATTCAGAATAAAATGTAGGACCATTTCTACTATTCAGATCTGCGTGAATTAATATAAATCCTACTTTCTATTTCTTAGCATTTTTAAGACTTTAGAAGATTTAATTAAGACAATTTAATACCAATTAAGGCCTTATTTTTGAGGTTATTCCATTTTGAGATTAAAGATTAAGGGTTAAGGATCCCTGCTAACGACGAAGAGTCACAAAAGTGTAAATCAAACCCAAAAGCAACACAGTTTCTAA
>CALSCE010009814.1:1126204-1136896 GCA_943593645.1 Bovichtus variegatus
TGTTTGTTGCAGCACTGCATCCCAACACAGTGCAGAACCACGCACGCACGCACGCACGCACGCCACGCACGGCACGCACGGCACGCACCTATATATTACCTCGCTATGGCGCTATGACTTTTTCTTTCTTTGCGCTCCCTTCCTGTTTGTTGCAGCACTGCATCCCAACACAGTGCAGAACCACGCACGCCACGCACGGACGCATGCACGCACGCCACGCACGCACCTATATATTACCTCGCTATGACACAATTAACCCATTTCTAAGTCTGTGTAATGTCCGAGTCGAGCCGCTCATTGTCCGGGGGAATTCACGGCGAGCCAGCGGGCGTGTTGATGACGCTTCCAACCCGCCTGGCGTGAAAACCGTGAGAAAACAAACACTGGAGGGTGAAACACAAGAAGGGTCTGTTACACGAAGACACCGACCCCCTCGCCGAAACCAAACACAGTATTTCCAGCTCGTGAAAACGCTTCTGACACGGACAACCCACATCCCGTCACCGCCACCAACCTCAGGTGTCTGCGATGCTCTGCGATGCTCTGCGATGCTCTACGTATGGCGGCGGACTCCAGCAGCGCAGCACTGTTCTCCTCCCTCCCTCAGGAGAAACGCCTACAGAGCATCAGAGCCCGAAACAGCCGCCATCGATGAGCAAAGTCCAAGAAACTCGCGAGCGCATCTCTGGGCAGACACGAGATTTAAAGTGGAGCTTTCGCATGATTCTTCGTGGGGAAACTCGTTTACACGTGGGTCCGTTAAATCAACGTATTGATTGTTAGTCGATTAAGAATTTCAGCTTCCAAATGACTTCATCAAACAAGCGTTTCCCATTAAAACGCTGGACGCACGTCTCACTGAACATCAAGCCCTTTAAATAACTCGCTGATTTATTCTGTAGGATTTATTATTATGGTCTTTATTTATTCTTGTCATATATAGTTTTATGGGCTGAATCTGGACGTACAATTGTACTTTTTAGTGCGTACGACAATAAACAAGAACTTTAAAATCCCTGTAAAATTCAATTTAATCGTGAAAAGGAACTTAGCTGTGAAACAGCTCCTGTTATTTAAACACTTGTAAAGTTTTTCAAGTGCTGAAAAAAAGTTATTTGCTATTTGTTTTCTCTAAAACACACACACACACTTGAGCCCAAATAACAAGTAATCACTGTGTGTCACATAAAAAAAGTTACAATCATTCTGATGCCAGAGCTTATTTTTACTGAGTATGCTGCAGTTCTGCAAACTGATTTAGTTATTCCCACTTCTATTCAATAAACTGCAGAGTCAATCAAAACAACGGACAAACCAGAAACATCTTCCATTCAGCAGAAAACTGAGACCAGCTGTATCTGTTTCAATGAGTTGTGAATGGTGTTTATGCAACAAACATTATTCAGACATTAGCGTCGTGTGAGTGTTGTGCGGTTTGGGCAACTTTAAAGAGGTGATTAGCAGATAGTTACGCGCCTCGTGCTGAGTGTGAGATAAACTATGAGTGGGAATGGCGCGGGACCAAAGACGTGCTGCAAGCCAACAATAGGAATAATCACCAAATAAGGAAGACTTTGTTTCCCACGGGGCTCTGCTGCTCTGGAGGTATTGGGCAATGCCTGGAGTTTGTGCTACCATAGAAACCACAACCACCAAAATAGTTGTATCCAAGAGAACAATCATGTATCCATAAACATAATTCAGATGATATATCTTTCAGAGAATTGGACTAAATCGCACATGCGAGGGCTATAAAAGTCGTGGCCGGGGCTCTGCTCTCATCTGGATCCTGTATATCGAGTACGATCAGCGACGGGCAAACGCGGCGAGTCCAGGTTTTTGCCAACCTGCCTCGTGCTTTTCAGCACGAGAAAGCTGGAACATCACATTCATTCTCCTCTGGAAGCTGGATACCCCGATGTCAGAGCCAAAAGCCTCCATTACACCCGAGTGACGACAGCACATTCAAATCTAATAAGGCTATCTGTTAGTTTTCCACTCCTCTGCTCCACATCTCACACACTGCTCATTTGTCCCCGAGGCTGCTCCTTCTCAAGCTGCTGACATTTACTCTGCTGGCATCCTTTTAACAAGTCGGGGAAAATCACAACAAATCAAGCTCATATATTACGATGCACGTTGATCTGCGTAAGCAACACCATGACTATGAATTCCGTGCATAACTTATTACACCTGTAATACATATTAATGTACTTAAGTGCCACAACATGTGGGATAAATGGAAAAATGGCGTCGCTGCCAGACTCTGGAGACCAGGAAAACAAGTGAAAATAAAACGTGAAGTCTTGAAATAGAGGCTCTTTCTTTGTTTTTACTCAAGACAGCCAACTAAACCGATGCAGCTGATAGACGCCAGCTGCTTCCCCCTCTATAAATGAAATGTCCCTAAAGGCCATCACATTCCCATGTTAATTCATACATAAATCCTGTCATGCAACTATTTTGTACTTGTCTACAGTTAAAAATGTCCACGAGTGGAGGATTTTTGATGACTAAGGAGGCCATGTCTCGGCATTAGTTTCATATCTGGTTTCATCTTTGACAGAGACGGATGAACCGAGACTTGGCTGCATGTTTACATTGAGTTAGAAAAACAGGTTATTGTCATCTTACTGCAGCGAGGGGGGATCTGAGGGGGGATCTGAGAGGGGACCTCACATGTAACAGCGGTGGAGAGACAGCTCACAGCCATGCTAGCAGCTCTGGGAGGCTTTTAGACACGGTGCCTCTCTGAGCTGCACGCTAACGTCCGCAGGACAAATAAGTCGCTAAATGTGCCGCTTTTTGAGAAATAAAGTCGCGATCTAGCGAGAAAGTTGCCAAGCTGCCAACATAGTGTGTGTGTGTGTGTCTGGGACGATACTTACTGTGTGCGTGACTTTATAAAGTACTTTATACTACGTCAGTAATGTGCTAACGCGAGCTTCCTGTGCAGCATTGTTTGTGGTGATGATTAAGTTACTTTTAAAGCTCCACTGCTTTTTCACGAGGTCTTTATCTTATTTTGTCTGCAGCTGGTATGTGGAAGAGACACACGGCTAAGTGAGATTTATCATCACATATCCTGCCTCACCGTCTTGTGCCCCTGTGTGTAGGATTACGGGTATGTGTGTGTGTGTGTGTGTGTGTGTGCATCTGTGCTCGTGTGTTAATCCTGAGTGAAAGGCTTGGTTTTTTTTTTTTTTTTTTTTTTGCACAGGAAGGCAGTGGGGGGACTCCCCGGAGGGCCTCAGTGTGCCGGCCCTGTAAGCCTGTGTGAATGAGCCTGAATTCGCAGGCTCCCCACGAGGACGCACGGCCGATTAAGCTGACAGTCAGGAGCCTATTGACCAGTCACAGAGATTAAACGCCGGGCCATCTCGGCGGCTAAAACCACCTGCGGGATGGAGGGAGCGGTGGAGAGCCGGAGAAGGAAATGGACGGAGACACAGGGAGACGTGCGGATACTCACTGTTACTCGTCGCTTCGGTAAATGACGCCTTTTGTCCGTTCCAGCCTTTGTTGTCCATCTGTAGTGAGAGAAGGGGGGAGGTAAGAGAGATGTAGATTTCTTGAACAGACAGCTTCTTCACGCATGTCAGACGAGTTCCTTCCTACTGTTTGGCCCACAAAGAGACGAGCGCTCACAGGAGGGGACGCTTAAGGAGCCTAGTGTCTGTCTACCAGGCCGGCTACTTAATTAGGAGGGTTGTCAGTGTTTAGGACGGAGAAAAGGCTCCTATTCAACGCATCGCTTCTGCTGTGGTATGCACGTCTGGCTGCGTAAACACACACAGCCACAAACACACGTGTGTGAAACAGAAAAGATTCTGATGTGTGTGACAGAGAAGGAGATGACATGGCTGTAAACACATGCCCCCCCCCCCCCCCACCACCCCACACGGTGGGAATGTGGGTGCAGTACAGACGGAGAGGCAGAAAGAGAGACAACCTATCCTGCAGAACAGGAGCTTGGCAAACACAGTTGAATCATTCCATAGAGCTCGGGGTTGTCTGAGGATCTAATGAGAAGTAGGCCGTCCAACTAATTCTCAGAGCTGTTTTCACAGTTTTCACAGTTTTCAGAGTTTTTCCGGCCAACGCACAGCCACTAACCGTCTAAACACTCGGCCTCGGGTGTAACCAGAAAGATCTCGCCTCTTGCCAGGAATTAGCCTAAACTATGAGATTATTTTTAGTGCGGCAGCCTCTCATTTATCAGAGACCTTACTCATCAAAACATAGTAGTTTCCGTTTGTTATCGTTGGGCGATCGACGTTAACGTCAAAGACGATTTGGGCACGAGAGACTTGTTGAGCGCAGGAAGTGAAAACATAATTTTCTGCGAAAATAGTTTGGTTAGTGTGGACTTTACGCCAGTGTAAGATAAACCTCACGTCTCCGTGGTGCAACCCAACATCAACAAGCTGGACTGTTACTATGAGGATGAAGGCAACGGAATAAGGAGCTCTGATAAGAAGCGTCATCCTGCAGCTATATGGCATGGCTGCCTGAATAAGATATATGCAGCAGCACATATCTAACTAATGAGCTGTCCGGGGAATGATTAATATTTACAGAGAGTCCGGTTACGTAACATCATCTCGATCTTAATCTGCTCCCTTGAGCTTAAAAACCAACGAGGTGAATAAAGATGATGGTGATCATAATCAATGGTTGCTTCGGTTCAGGGGAGCCGAGCGGCTTACATAATAGGTTGATTATGTCAGCTGCGGCGGGACTCGTGATGAGAAAACTGAGATATCAAGTGAGCATCGGGGTTTCTTGAGTTCTGCACAGTGCTGTACAAATGAGATGGCGTGTGGGCGAAATAGAAGAGCATTTCTCGATGTGATTCTTTAGCTTGCAGCTGCACGGTTACCCACAAACAAACGTCACTATCTCTGCACGCCTGCCGCTCGCGTGGCTGGAATACCAATGGCAAGATGTCCTACGTGCATCTCAGCGTGAGTGCAGTTCTGAAAAAAAAAAGGCACTTTCCTAGAAACTTCCTCTTCTCTACGCCGGTTATTGCTTTATTGACGGAAATTTGAGACGCAAGACTGCATTTGGACAGATATTTGGGATTTTAGAATAGTCATTACATAATAAAATGTTTTAATAGTAGTGGTTAAGAGCGGATTAAAGCGCTCAGACGTGCGTGGCACACTCAGTTTGTCTCTTTTCTGCACAAAATGAGTTTGAGCAAGAGAAGCAAAGCAGCGTCTGCACCTCGGGGGGGCTCTGGGGGACCGTGGACGCCTTGTATCCCAGCTGCAGGAGCATCGCCTCCGCCGCGTTCCTCTTGGCCACCTTCTTGTTGGGTCCTGTTCCCGTGGCAACGTCGCTATTCACCTTCACCTGCAAACACGTGCGCACACACAGACAGACACAGACACACACACACACACACACAGACACACAGCATGAGATTAAGACATGCAGAATGACAATATTTTCAGATTCATAATTAAATATTATAGCTGTACAGAAATACAGACGAAAATGTCCGCGTCAAAAAACTGCCATAAAATATTATATTTTAATATTATTTTCCACTTTCATAGAGTTAATTATTTTAAATCAACATCAGTCCTGATCGTAAACACCAAATAGTCATTAATTTAATTTTAATTTTCTGAATTTTAACCCTTTAAATGCCAGTTTGTTCACATTGTGTTAACGTTTTTTTTAAGAAAAACAAACAAACTCAGAAATGAAATCACTTCCTGTATACTAAATGCTAGGGGACATTTTATTCATTAATTTTTTTCCCACAGTCTTGGATATGTTAATGATTATCAGCAACATTGATTTTGATAAATTATTTCTTTTTGTGCAGGAAACCAGGAAAATAGCATGTATTTGTCCCAAAGGACAAACATGAGGAAATGGCTCAATCTGGTGGAAAATAGTAAAAAAGTAAAGTTTTGAAGCCAGGGCTCCAGATGTAAAGCCTGAAATAATACAAAGCATGTTTCTTTGCTGTAATGGCCGTAGGATCAAAAATCTAAAATGGGCTTCAACGGGGACATTTTTGTCCTTCGGGCTCTGAGTGTCTGCAGTTTGGATACACACTTTATTACAGACTCATTACAGGAGCTGAGGTTGAACACACATGAATTCAACATGCATTAACACAACCAAAACGATCGAAAAATGTCAAATGAAAAAGCCAAAAATGTGCCGAACGTGCATCTCTCGTGGTGACTTTCCTCTTCCTGTCACACTTTCATTCACTTTCAGCCCAGAACATTTAGCTCCGCTCGCTGGGACGAGTCAGCCGTGCGATTTGCATCACACAAAAATGCTCCAAGTGAAGTGTTTGTTTTGCAGTGATCCCAAAACATTAAATCTGTCTACACAGAATGTAAGCAGAGAAATTTCCAAGAGAATATCAGACGTCGTTATGTTATGCAAACAGACAATTACACTGTACAAATAACATTGTGGGAGCCAAAGCCTGTGAACAGCCAGGCCTCAGTGCACTTACTCAAAGTGCTCCGACATGCTCACTAAGTGCTCGTCTGAATGCATCAAGTAGGCCACTACATACAATGAGGAGGAAGGCCTCAATAAATTACCAAATTGCTAAAATAAACACAATCGCTCTTTTTGAAATTCTTAAAAGATGATCACCCGCTCAAAACGCATCAAAAACAGGTCGGAGACTTTTTTTTTTTTTTTTTTTTGTGTGTAAGTGATGGGTTCAGGGGGGAAAAAGATGCGATAACAAGAGACTCATTTGAGCTCTGGCTGCTTACCGAAGGAAACAATGTGGAAATTTTAGAAGAGCGAGTGGACCTGCACAAAAGGAACACGCACACACTCGCGGGGCCTAATGTGTGTGTATCAAAGAGGCATGGAGAATAGGTCTGAGGCGGAATTACTGCCCGACGCTCAGAGAAGCTCTGTTCTTCTTATGAAAGAAGAGGATTACGGAAAAGAGAGACAAAGAGCGAGAGTTTGACTGAGAGAGACAGACGCAGAAAGACGAGCAGGAAGCGTGAGACAAAAAGAGCTGCTGTGGAGACTCGCTGTGGAGACTCGCAGGCAACAAACCAACTTGCAAAAGATTTAAATTTGCCCTGCAACTCAGTGACTTTCCCTTTCTGCCGTCTCGGATCCTGATCCTACATTTACTGTACATGTACGACATAACCTGATATTACATTATTACATAACCCACATTTCAGCAGTAACGTGGGTCACAGCAGCTCAATAAAGCATAAAGGAACCATTAATGGATGTTTTTCATAATATATTCTCCATTTTTTGCTGCTATGCATGAGAGCGTACTTAGAGATAATGATAAATAAATAAATACACTCTGGGGTAATACGGTAACTTTCACTTGCAAGTTAAAATCCATGGAGGTAAAATAGAGACAGGAAAAGCCCGTTTCTATTAAAAACTAAGCAGATCAGAATTGGAAAAAGGCAACGATGTCGGCCAAATCTCTCAAGGGAATATTCTCTGGGATTTATGCTCTACTGCTGTGCTCTGGTTCTTCATTATTACTCCCAGAAGACGCTGTGGGAGCGCGATCTGGGAGTAAGTTTAGTAGAGTTTAGTTCTGCAGACTGGATCAAGATTTGCAAAGGAATCTTTCCCAAATGTGCTCACATTTCTATGCATTTCACAGCTATTGCCTGCAGAAAACGCTCGCCAGCAGTTCAAAACTGCACTTGCAATCGCATCCAGACATTTTGGAAAGAGATCCAGAGGTTACTGGTAAACACTCACGCTCCATCTGGTGTATACCGCACGGCGTAAAATACTTTTTTGAACACCAAATCTCTGATAGTGATTGTTTTATTTCTGGCAAAAGTGTGTGTTGTATCAGCGCCGCAGGTCCGACGGTCGGCATATCAGAGATCAGCTCTTCTCCCTGCGGAGAAACTGACTCATGCTCTCGACCATAAATCGGACACGTTCTGGAGACTGTGGAAACCTCTGCTTTCTGTCCTCCAGAGACTCCGACTCGCTCGGCCCTGGAAGGCTGACTTCTTACATCTGTAAGAGCTATATTTTTTTATTTCCTGTCATATTCTCGTACAATCAATCAATGTGTGCATATCTCTTCTTTTGTTCTCCCTCTTTCTAGTTATTTCTTTAATATACTGCAGCATCTGCGGTGGCTTTGGGTGGGATTCTTTCTGCTGTTGATGAAAGATGTGGAAGCGTTTGTTAACTTTTCGGGTGGATTTCCAATCAGTGTTGTTGGTAAATGTAGTAGAGTGAAGCAATGAATTCCTTAGCGTGTGATATATTGACAGAGATGGCATGACGGTGACGTAGTTGGACGTAAGGAGGAGCTACTAACTACCTCAGCTTGGATTCTAGTCTCTGGGTAAGCCAATTTATTATAATTAAAACAGGTGAGTTAAATAAAAAATGAACCCGGCTGTAAACACGTTCTGTTTTTTTGTATTTCTGCTGTAAAGTTGGGTTTTCAGTCATGGTCTACAAGTGGTCACTGGAGGAACTGTGCTTTTTCCACAAAGACTTCACTGTTATTTTTTATGCCTGTACTCAAATGTTGTGAATAAGGTAACTGTGTAATGTGATGATTCCTTCTTCATGCAATGTCCCAGCTCTGTTTACTGGATTAGGGAAAAACAGAAAATTATCTATAACTTAGTTAAGGATTAAACGTCATTGCTGCAGCGAGACCGTGAAATATTATTCTGTTAATGAACACGGGCTCTTTGCTCCACAGAATATCTTGCTTATCTTTCTGTCGTACAGAAGCAACAACAGCTTAACTTTAAATGTAAAAGTATAAAACAGTTGGCTGTTGAAAACAAGGCTGAGTTCTGAGCTTTAAATGAACGCTATAAAGAGAATGAATATCAAACAGAACGTTTCCAGAGCAAACGGGGGAGGATGAGAGAGGAGCAGAAAAGGGAGTGAAAGGAAGTCCGACAGTGAAGAAGAATTATAAATCATCATGACGAGCTCAAGAGCTAAAAGTCAGCTTTCATACTGGACTAACTGGCAACAATTGATACTTTGATTACATGTGTGTGTTGAAAACAACGGGAGAAATTTAAAAACACATTTTGAAGAAAGAGAGACGGCAAAACAGAAAGAGCAGCTCACATTTAGGGATCGGAGAAATGAAATCGCTTTTTCTCAGGACATGAGAAATGTTAGCAGGGCGAAGAGCAGATGAACCAACATTAACTTGTCCTGCAACATGCATGTTGTTTGTATTCCAAGTGTAATTCTGCATACAGGCAACATGCATGTTGTTTGTATTCTGAGTGTAATGCTGCATACAAACAACATGCATGTTGCTTATATGCAGAATTACACTTGGAATATAAACAACATGCATGTTTCCCCTCTTCATAAATACAGTCAGTGCATGTTTCGGGTCAGGACCATCCACAACAAGTTTACGGGGCACCTTCTCTAGCATGCACCTCATCCACAAACTCACACACTCGTCAATTTAGGGGCGAATAGTGCAAGGCTTTGTTCATAATTTCATTTTGCATGTCTATATTTACCTGCATGATGAACTCCCGGCGTCGGGGCATCCCCCTCTCCGACAGCAGCAGGTACTCCGGCTCCTTCTCCTTCTTGGCCTGTTGGATCTGAGCCAGGCGGCTGATCGGGTTCATGCCCTGGCCGTAGTCTGGTCCCGTCTGGAGAGAGGAGGAGACACGGGATGATCAACATCAGTTATCCAATTCATCGCTTCACTTATTGAATTATCACCATCGTCTGATCTACTGAGCTCAACTGATGGTACAGTATGTGTATTCTTTCTTAATAATTCTGTGTGTGAGTGAACAGAAATGAGATCATACTCATCTGCAACGGATAGATGCAAAGATATAGAGACATGTAGAATAACACAGGAAATTAGTGGGGAAGAAATCTCACAATATCATATTTCACACATTTTTAGCTGCGACACGCAGCTCAATAGCTCGCTCTGTTGGTCGCTCAGATTTCCCCCACCCTCTGGGGGCCGCAGCTTTCGCCCTTAGGAGGCTGAAATCTGGCATAGAGGTCAAAAGTGTTTGAGGTGGTGTGTGTGCTGTGAGTTTCACCATTTTAATGTGTTCCCATTTTGCAGTCAAGCCATTGAAATGTTGACAATGAATAATTCTGCAAATGCTAAAATGTATCACGACTGCCGAGTGGAAAGCAGAAGCCAAAAATATTCTGTTTAGGGGCAATTTGAATTCACAGAATGAAATCAGGGCCCGGGCCGCTGCAGTACCTTGAGGATGGTCTTGGTGCGTTTCTTGTAGTGCGTCTTGGGTTTCTCCACAATGGGGATGAAGGGCAGCTTCTTCAGGTCCTGCAGGATGGACAGAGCGGCACGCTTCTTGGACAGCTTCTTGCTGTTGCCCTCGCCCTCGGCAGAGAACTCCCCCACGCTGACGCGGGTCAGGAAGCTTTTCATGTGCGGGGGGCCGCTCTCCTTCAACACCTGGGATATGAATATGTAAATGTGTTATTCCCGGGTTGTTTTATGGAAAACAGATTGAGGATAAAGTACAAAACTAAATGTTTTTGTCGTGCATGATATGTGTGAGGGAGTGAGAGCAGCACAAGCAGCTACACCAGGTGGTCCAAAACATCTGTTCTCGATGGTCACAGTGCTACCCACCCATATGCACAGCACACACACACACACACACACACACACACACACACACACACACACAC
>CALSCE010009814.1:1188660-1204089 GCA_943593645.1 Bovichtus variegatus
GACAATACACGAGAACGGAGCACAGAAATCAGTCGATACAAAAACAAAGTAATAAAAAAAAACTATTAAAAAGACATTTTTCTCAATCCACAAAAAGTGGATTCTGCACTTAATTTAATAATGCTGGTTTATTCACTCTGAATACAAGTCTCGCTATTGGTCCGTTCTACTATTAAAGAAACCTAGTTCACCCCAGATCGTATCATCCGCCGTACAACGAGGGGCTTTTGGTGCCAATTGTCTCTGGGAATGCAGAGTGCCGTCTCGATCTTTATCTTCTCATGTCCAGCTCTTTGTCTGATTACGTCTGAATGGCTGCGGTCTTTCCCTTTGGGCTTCTTCCCTTCTCCTGCCTCATTGTGTGACCCGATACGACGCATGATTCATACTCTGAGATCTCTTGGATTTCACAGGAAACGCTCACGAGGTACGACGCACCGGGCGAACGCCTCACATTGTAGAGGGATGAGTGTGTGTGAGTGTGTGCTCTGTAATCATCTAAGCGCTTTATTATCACATGAACATTTACAGAGAAGCAGTCGTCATTGATAGTGTAGTCTCAGGCTCCCTCATTAAATATGTAAAAAAAGAGAATCTAAAACATAAAATAGTGCAAGTTAAAATATAAGGATAAAGGTAGGGCTGCAAATAACGATTATTTTTATTATCGAATAATCTGCAGGTCTATAAAATGTCAGAAAATAGTGAAACATTTTTTATTTAATATAAAATGAAGAAAAGCAGGAAAGAAAATCGTCTGAAAACAACATTTAAAGAAATTTTTTGAAAGAAAAATTACTTTTAAAAGATAAATAAATTATCAAAATAGTTGCCGATTACTTTTCTGTTGATCGACTAGTCGTTACAGATCTAACTGAAATATAAAAATAAAAAAAATATAGAATTTTTGATATTTATTTATATTATATTAATAATAAAATGAAGTGATATCATTTGTGGTGGAAAGTACACAGAAATGTAAATGCATAATTAGTAAATATATATACAGAGGCGTAAAATGTTTGTAAAACAGTAAGTATAAAAAAGGAAAATATATAATATATGTATATATAATATATGTATATGTGTGGTGACATCTTCCATGTATTTATGTATTTATGGACATGAGAGAAACTTGAGCCTCATCTCGTCTTCCTCCATGAAGCGTTTTCATTAAAAAGCCTCCTCACATATTCATGCTTACTTATCCCGCTGCCACTATTTTAAAACATTCCTAATAATGTGTGTGATTAATAGTGTGAATCCCCTCTGGAGGCCGCCAGGTGTGGGCGTCCGCATCTGTCTGTGGGTGTGTATGAGCGTGCAAACGGGAATGACGGAGCAGCTCAGAGGCCTTCCTGTGACGAAGACGAAGAGAGGGCTAAATAAAAGAAATGTACTGGACACAGTCCTGGGAGAAGTACGAAGAAAGTGGGTTCTTCTCGCGCTTCACGTTCACGTCTCCGCTCCTGGGAAATGGATTTCGTAACGGGGCAAAAGGATTGTAGATCTTAGAAAGTGTTCATTATAAAAAGGTTACTTTAACATGATAGAAAACATAGAAAAGCAGAAAATCTCCATATTTCAGAGGCTGAAAACAGCATTTTCTGACATTTTTGCATGAAAAATGACCTCAAACGAATCATTTCCGTTCTACGTCTAAATAAAGCCTCAGACATTTCTCCTGGAAACTAATAACAAGGATTTCCCCTGATAAATACGCAGTGAAACCAGCGATTGTGTGTGAAACAACATGCTTCCTCAAGACAAGAGGCTCACTCTTTAGTTTCATTCACGTAAAGCGTGAGGTGCCAACATGCGTTTCCTAAGGTTACACATTGTCGCTCTATCTGCATATACACACACAGCACAAACGGAGCGCCTCTGATATTTACCGCTGGTGTTCCTCCTTGACAGCCGCTGGTTAACAGAACACTCTTAGCCCGAGGGAGTCCACACGTTTAGGCGTGTGAGAGCGCACGCACTCGCACGGAGACAGAGTGACGGTCATGTACTGCAGACACAATGCGCCTCAATTTGTAAAGCAAGACTCAGAAGCAGCGGCAAACAAAGAGCACATTTATGGAGGCCGACGCCACAAGACAGCGAGTCTGGCGAGTGAGAGGAGCCAAAGCGTTTTGAATAACCATCAGCGATGCCAGGCGCTGAGGATATGGGGTAATTTGATTTCCGGTGGGAGATGATAACAACAGTTAACAGCTATGCCTGAGGGGAAATTCTGGAAAGGTACAGTGACATTGGGAGAAGGCAGAAGACAAAATAAAGAGAAAAGAGAAAATACACTCCTGCCAGGTGCAAACTGCCCGGCTTGAATTATACATTAGAGTAATTAGAGCCGAGGTGGATTTGGATTCAATCTGATGAAAGCCGGTTACACATTCAGTTTAGTATCTGCAAAAAACACTGCGTCACACTCTTAATGGAGCACCAGAAGATCAGCAGCAGCGCAAAGCCTTTGCCTTCATTAAGGCAAGAGGTTTAAAGTGTGTGGGGGGGGGGGGGGGAAGTGCTGCGGTGATGAGGCTGCAATGATTGAACTAAAGTGGAGAGCGGAGCGACCTCTGATCACACGCATGTGTCATAACACTGAATTACACAACCAATCTACATATGGTCAGATAAAACCATTTCAGTTTCCACGTAATAAACAATCATCGGCTACATTGTGGAACGAAAACATTTGCTGTCAATCGGGAAACAAATCGCTGAGTCATTTAAGTAATTTTCAACAGAAAATTTTTGCGGTGACGTCATTATTTCTTGGTATTTCAAAATTAAAAAGAGGGAGTCCACTGAAAACATGTGTGCCTACTTTGATATATCTTTAAATAGTTATTTTATCATGCAAAAGGGGCAGAAAATGCTTTTTCAGCATCTCAAATATGGAGAAGTTCTGCTTTTCTCTGTTTTACACCATATTAAGGTGAATATCTTTGGACTTTAAGAAACTCTAACGGACATTTTTTCACTATTTTCTCACATTTTGTAGACCAAACGATGATGTAAGATAGAAATCAGTCAGACAGAAGTTCACTTTTATAGTAATGAAACTGTGTGTGTACCTGTGGTGGACGTTCGGGGATGGGCTCGTTGCGCAGGGCTTGCAGGGCCTTCATGGCAGCGCTGTGTCGGGCTGCTTGGCGGGTGCGTCCCTCGCCAATGAACTCATTGCTCCCCACAGACAGCTGCACATAGAAGATCTTAGGAACAGGATAATGGTACCTGGAAGAAACCAAACAAAAGGTCACTGGAATACATATATATATATATTCTATTTCATTATAATTATTATTTACAGGGTTCCTGCAGCTTAAAGCAGGTTTAAGACTTTTTAAGACTTTATTATTAACGCTATGGATGTTTGTTGAAGAAGAGAAGAATGAAAATATTGTCTTCGTTGTGCATTGTATGACTTGCATTTGTCCTTCAATAAAATATATATATTAGTGCTGCAACTAAAGATTATTTTCATTGTTCATTATATCTTGTTCTGTCCACAACTCGAAGAAATTCAATGTTCGGTCAAAGAGGAGCAAAGAAACAGAAAATATTGGAATATTTCCCTGTTCAGAAGTTCCTCAAACCCATTAATGGATTTAAATACCTAGTCGGTTACAAAACTCAACAGAAGGAACTTTTTATCATAAAACGTATGAAACGTATTCATATAAAGAGATATATACCTACAGATATATGAAAAACAAGGCAGTGGCTCAGACATAAGGAGCCAAGTTATCAATTCACACCGTTTGCACTGTTCCCAAATTAAAGGCCCACCACTTCATCAGGGTCAATTACTGCACAATGGCCCGCTGGACGACCACTTGACTGATGTCTTGCTATTGAAGCTCAGCTTAGGGATGGCAAACAAAGCCCGGGCACAAATATATCCTCTCCTCTTTCTTCTGGCCCCGAACATAGATTTTCCTCTCTTTCTTTGGGTGCTGACAGAGCGGGACTGAGCTGCCACCAGGCAGATTTAGAGGTCTGCGTGTGCGATACCCCCTCCTGGGTCGGGGGGAGAAGGGCTGAGAATGTCCGCCGGGTCGAGGACAAGGAATGAGAAATAGTGGGAAAGTTAACAAGACAGGAGGGGAATCCGAACTTTTTAATATCCGTCTCCCTGTCCTCTTTCTTCTCTGCCAGTATGCACTAATATCCATACAGCCGCCATGTGTGGTAGACACAAACGGATAGCAGCGGAGGAAATTTATGACACTGAGCCTTGACTGGAGTCTGGTGCAGAAGGTATTCAATATTTTCACGTTGGGTCAGCTTTTAATGAGAGAATGAAAGCCAGTAGTTAGTGAATGTGGTGGAGTTAATTAAAACAAGCTTCACAGAAATGAAGCAATCCCTTTTCTCCGTGTATACAAATCTGATCACTTTCAGCTTTACCAAAACATCCTACTTGGCACCGCAGCAGCCGTGAGATGGGAGATTTAATACGTGATTGGAATCCGGGGAACCCAAGAAGCTCGAAAACCCAAGAGGACAGGAAAACCTGTGAGCACAGGAAACTGCTCTCACAACTGCACACATCATTAAATAAAGAGATATCTAGTCGTGCTCGACAGCAGCCAAACCATCGCTTTTTGACTACAAACACTCCCCTGTTTGCTAATGTTTGAGATGAAATGTTACATCATTTATTCTCTTAAAAGTACAGCCATGCTAGCGGCCCTGTGAGGCTGTACTTAGGCACAGCGGGGCACAGCTCTAAGTACAGCGGAGGCTCATGGGAAGGCCATTAGTTTTGAAGTTATTTGGCCATTAAACAAAGTGTTGGACACATTAAAATGTGACCTGATGATGGTGCTGTATAAAAAGTCAGGGAATAAGTTAGAACAATTCACCCAGAAAAGGACTTGAGCTCCAAATTTCATGGAAATCCACCAATAGTTGTTGAGCTTTTTCACTCAAAACCACAAAACCACCCGAGAAGCCTGGAAACTATTAGGACAAAGGTCAAACTTGAAGCCTGACCAGATGAGAATCCCGCTGCCGTGTAAAGTAACCCTCATGGTGGCGCTAGAGGGAAAGTTACAGCATCCACATAGTCACTCAGAACCGTGAATATCTTTGTAAAAAATGGTAGATGTTGAAATATTTTACTGGATCAAGTGAAACCGTAAATTTGCTGATGGCGTTAGAAAAAAAAATAATAAATCAGGGATCACAAATCCTTGGGGCACCGTGGATATCTGCAATAAATATCAGCGCAACAGATCCAATAGTTGAGACATTTCACTGAAAAACTAAACTGTCAACTTCATGTCATGTTCCCAGATCTCAGCAGTAACTTCGGTGAGAACAGTGTTATCATAACTGAAACTACGGCCAAAACTAAGAAGATAAAGCCCACGTTGTAATAAACTGGAAATAACCTTGAACTGGATCATTGTTATTTAACATGGTCATTTAAAAAAAAAAAAAAGAGATACTGCCTCTTTACTAACAGTAACTCTGACGAGATAACAACACGTGTCATTCCTCTCGATATCTCCCCCTACAATGACAATGAGTCAGCGTTTTACTCCCAGATTTACTCCCATTCCTGCAGGTCTTTCTCCAGCCCACAGCCCTCCTCTCATCTGTCTGCTCTCAGCTCCTCCTGGCCACGGGAAACCTTCCCTGGGCGGGGGCCTGCCTGGCCCTCGCACGTCAAGTGTGGCCCCAGGGTCTCAGAGGACATGCCAAGTGCAACATGGGCTCCGGCCAACAGCGCTGAGCCGAGATGGGAGCAGCTGGGGCTGGAGCACCGAGTACAGGTGCAGAGAGGAAGAGAGAGAGGCATAAGAAAGAGAGAGGAGGGAGACTGAAGGGGAGAGAGAGTAAAGAGAGTAAAGAGAGAGGGACGTGGAGGGAGGCCTGTGGGAGACCCTACTCCACAACGTGGGAAAGTAGTGGCTTACACACAAGCAAGTCAGCCAAGAACACAGGCGAGCACAAGCACACACATCAAAAAATCATGCAGACAAGGCAGGGAAATCACGTCAGCGCTCCGTGGCCGGTACAGAAATCAGCACATGCTGGCTGGATCTGCCTGTTCTGTGTTATCAATTATTATTTTTGTTATTATTATTACTACAGAGAGGGAATTGGACCAGGACACCTGCGGGGAGGGTGGGGAGGCTGCTGAAAGGGGAAGAAAAAGAGAATTAAAAAGAAAAAAAAGCACACCACTGCGTCTGTGTGATGACGCGAGAGGGTGTGTGTGTGTGTGCGTGTGTGTGTGTGCTGTGACTCAGGGATGAGAAGAAAGAGACTGATACCACAACTCAATCAAATGATAACTCATCAGCGTTTAGCAGTGAGGAATCGATGTGACTTTGAGGAATGAAGCCTCCCTGCAGCGCTCTTTAATGAGCCACGTTAGTTAAGGTTACCGCTTCATCTTTAATCATTCAAAGACTCATGCGTGAACACACACAGACGCATTCAAAGACACCGTTTTGGAGCCCACACACAGTCCTATACTGGGAAACAGGAGATATGGTATTGCAATTATTACTATAAATGACACGGTGACATTTCGCCTGGAAACTATTTTCTGCTGCGGCATGGAAAACGATTTCCTTCCTAATTGCCTGTGTAGAAAAACAGCTCATTCTGCACTCCTTATTATTTTTGCAGCATATTTACATTCACAGCACCAGATACAACCAATAGATCTTATCAATATTATGTTTATTTGTCAAAGAACACAGCTGTGTTGTACATATGTACCTTATTGTTTCCATAGCTGCTTTTCTTTTCCTTTATTTCTTAGGTTAAGTAGGTCAGTGGTTGTATTCAGTATCAATAGTGTTCAAAAACATGAACACACAAATAAAGTTTGAAAGGTCACCGCCGTGTGCGTTGGTGCGCTTCCTCGTGTGCACACAGGCATCTGGTTTAGAGACAAAAGGTCCAGAAAAACAAAGTTTGAAAGGCAGCGAACGGACGAACAAGCAACCTGTGACCTGCTGGACGCACTTTT
This sequence comes from Bovichtus variegatus, assembly GCA_943593645.1. Lineage (NCBI taxonomy): Eukaryota > Metazoa > Chordata > Actinopteri > Perciformes > Bovichtidae > Bovichtus > Bovichtus variegatus. The sequence goes on from CALSCE010009814.1 coordinate 1,195,664, forward strand.
GAGGGATCTGCGAGGAACTTTAACTGTAGAAGTACCAGATAAAACTAATCTTTTATGTCACATTTGCATAATAAAGCTGATATAGTATCTTAATTACTCAAAATATAAAAAAAAGTGACCAAAAATGGCAACCATATTTTCACGTTTTGGCAACCTAAAGCTGACGACTGGCTGCAGCCTGGAAACCACATTTCAAAGTTAGTGTTTGGCCCTGACCAGTTGCAGATGGTAGTGACTATAGAAAGCAGGAAACATTTCAACAGCTTTGGCTGCCAAACCCGTGCAGACCACAGCAATGAAAACAAAGTGCAGCACTTCCTTTAGGTCCTAAACCTGCCATTTCGCCCGTGAGAACACATTGAATTACATTTTGTTTTGAATGTATTGCCGACTTTAAATCAGCCCAACTGGTGGTTGTTAGAAACCCCATTGGTGGTCACTCACTACTCATTAGTCATTAAACATCAAAAGAAATACTTGAAGTAAGCGAAGCAACACTATTAATACTTGTTCATGTACATCCACTTCTTTGCCAAAAAGAAAAAGAAAGAAAAAGCAGGATGAGAATATGAACTTGGGAGAAGGACATGAAATGCAGATTATGCAAAGTTAGTGAGTAAATCAGCCGTCAGATCCAAGACCCCCGTCTTCAACGCACTAAACCTTTTCTACATTTTTATAAGTGCACGTTATTGCACGGGCAAGATGGTGGAAAAATCCCAGAAGTGACATTGAATGAACGTGTCACTTACGTCTGTATATTTAGATTTCTGAGGTTTACAAATCATGCGTTTCACAAACCATTAACCCTAAAGGGGTAAAGGTTGTTCTGCCTTCTGCATACATGCAGTGCTACATAAAATAGTGCACTGTAGTGGTAATGAAGGCACATATTTTGGAGAACCTCTTTTTTTACCCCATGCTCCTAGTAGTAGCTTTAAAACAACTGGAGCATACTTGTGAGTTGCTGTTGTATCCGGGATGGACACACATGTGTTCTGCAACAGCAAAGAGCAGCAGACTGGAAAAAGTGGGCCAACCAAACACAGACAAATAACAAGACAAGGCCAACTTTGTCTTCCGGCATCACAGGGCTTGACCACCAAAGACATCTACTGGCCACACATGCAAACACAGAGTTGTGTGCATTGAACTACAATCACACACACACACGCAGTGACTCAGAGCCTTGTAAAGGGCTGCAGGGCTGTGTTGGGATTAAAAGGGTGACAGGAAAAAAGCAGAGACTTGGACGGGCTCCCTCCTCCACCAGCTGCACGTTCTTCCAATCTGCCGACAGACCTTTACTTGTTTTCCCTCCAAACCTCCAAACTTCACTCTGTGTCCATCGGCAATTGTTTTCCTTCCCGTCTGCCTCACGCAATTGCTGATGTAGAAAAGACACGGTGGTGTGAGAAAACAGTCCATGTCGTCAAGTAAACACAGTGCTCAAAACACCAATTGTCATCGTGTTCGGTGGGGGGGGGGTTCCTTGGACCCTGACTGAGGTTAGAAACCACATCGGAGGAAAAGATTCAATGTGATGTCAGAGCTGTGGTTTCACATGAAACTCAGTAATTGCTCATTAAGCAGTATTTTTCCATGTATAACACAAAAAGGCAAGTTAAGGTTTCAACCCACTAACGTCCGTTTTCACAAAGAAAATTAAACTGGTGTTTAAAAATATTGACGTCAGTGTTTTACTTTCTTAGTATTTCAACTTCAATTTTTAGGTTTATTTTAATTTTAGCTATTGATTCACACTTTAGCATCGACAGTGAGAATACGAGTCCAGTAACTTTCTGTTTTTTTTATCTTTAAACTTGCCTGGTTATTCCAACATCATCATCTCCGCCACAATTCGGGAGCGGATCCGAGATCAATACGCTCCGAACGCAACGCATCTTCTTTGCAGCGCTCGCGTTGTTTCCACTTTACGACTTAAAGCTCGTGAACGAAGTCGGAAGGTCGACTTCCAGACTCGGGAGATGGGACCATCAGGGGAGCACCTGAATGCAGCACGGGCCCGGGCGGAGGTCTGCGCTCTCCGAGTGCCACTATAGTTGTGTGTTTTATTGTTGTGTGTCATGTGCTTGTAAAGCACTTTGATAAGTCCTTTACAATTAAACTTAATTATTAGGATTTATTAAAAACAGAAATGAAAAATGGAAAATCAGCAACGGGATTGAAAAAAGATCAGAACATATTTCTTGTATACGTACACTTTATATACACAATATATATATATATATATATATATAATAACAGCGTCTGTAATGTGTCAACTGGACGGACAAACAATAATTCAGACGCTCGCACAACTTGAATTATTATAAAACGGTGTATAAACAAAACACGTGGTTTAAAACAATTAACCTTCAGATGATGAGGGTGTTGAACAGAGACGGAGAAAGTGTGAAAAAGATGTCAACAGGTTTGAAGTGATAATGAGAAGCTGTGTGTGCGTGTGTGTGTGTGTGTGTGAGGCCCGTAGCGTTCCCAGTGAAGCCACAACTAGTAATTTAATCAGACGTCCTCTCGGGCGGCGCTGACTCAGATAACACTGCGTACATATTCACTGTGAAAGAAAAGCTTTTAAAAGGTTTGTGTGTTGAAATGTTTACGTGTCAATCTGCTGGAGGTTTTTGTATAAAAACTGGGAATTAAAATCAAATCAAAAAGGGACATTTGTTACAATGCAAGGCTTTGACTTTGATTAGTTAATAGACAGAGAATAAATCTAAATCTTATCAAAACTATTTTGATAATTAATTAATAATTTAAGTAATTTTTTTGAATGCAAAAGTGGCAGAAAAGACGTTTTCAGCCTCTCAAATATGAAGATTTGCTGCTTTTTCTCTGTTTTATATCATATTGAAGTGAATATCTTTGGGTTTTGGACCGACAGATTAAGACATTTTACTATTTTCTGACTTTTTTATGGACCGAACGTTTAAATGGAGAAAATATTCAGCAGATTAATGGATGATGAAGTTGCAGCCTCCATTAAAGCCGTGATGGGCGCCATGCACGGTCTGAGCTCAGACCCTCCTGTGTGCAGCAGCTGCTGCCTCACTCATATCACAACAGCTATTTATCATGAATTGCTAACAGACACGGTGTATAAAAACACAGGTTTCATAACTGATTTTAATTAAATTGTCCAATCTGACAGTGTTCATTGTTTTTACTGTTTGTTGTGGTTTCAATTTTGAACAGGAGATTAAAGCGCTCTTTGTGCGAGCTCTGTAATCAGCGTGCCGTCTCCGTGCCCTCCTTCACCGCCTGGCTCACGAGACGTCGGGGCCCCCGTGTAAACAGACCCCGGCTCTAATGTCACACTTTATTTTGCAGAGTCACAGCAGTAAATCAAGCGCTTCCCTACATGATAGCTTCACAGCACCGTAACAGACAGGTAGCACGCTACAGAAAGCAAAAAAAAAAAAAAAAAAAGCAAAAAGGGGGGAAAAAAAAAAACAAGAGCCGATTTAATGCCAGTAATAAAATCAACCACTGGAAATGATCTGACTAAAAACAGGCATTGCGTGAATAATTCTGACTCCTTAAGCTCAGAAGATCAGTGAGTAATAGAAGACTTGCCAGTGAGCGCAAATTCAATTACGCCATCTGTGCGTTTATGTGACAAAGCAAAAAAACAAAAACAAAAAGGAACACTTGTTAACCTTCGTGCCCGTCTGGTGCCAACGCAAGACTCGAGTGAGGAAAGGCTGGCGGGAGATCAATCTCTAATCAGAGCCTCGTTAAGAACATTACACAGCGACCTGCTGTTTCATGTTCAACGTCAATTGCTTTGTTTAAAAGAAGAAAAAAAAAAGAAAATCATGTGAATTTCTTTATGGCCAAATTGTTCCAACTTTCTGCCTGCGAATGATTTTCCTGGGTCTTGTTCTACATGCGTCTCCAGAGCTGCCAGAAGTGCCAGTCGACCAATCGATCTGTATGTATCGACTATTTCTGATAATGGATTTATCGCTGATTTGTAGCCGTGTTGTCCAGACCCAGCTTGATTCCTCCGTCTGGCACTGAGACATGAAACAGAGGTTTCTCGGCTGGAAAACCATCGAGCCAATGAGCAATGCGGCAAAACCAGTATGTTGGCATGGTTACACGTCCGTGTCGACGTGAAATGCTCTAGTGATTGGATAGGGAACCCCCCCCCCCCCCCCCCCCATTGGAAAGCAGTTAGAGGCCTAACCAGGTTGAGGATAGAAACAGTGAAATGAGCTGACAGTTCTGTCTGATATCTGCTGTATTTTCATGCAAACATGTCGAAAAAAGCCGTTTTCAGCCTCTCAAATACGGAGATTTACTGCTTTTTTTCTGTTTATCATATTAAAGTGAATATCTTTGGGACAGAACAAGACATTTCAAAGACGTCACCTTGGACTTTGAGAAGCTGGGAAGGACATGTTTCACTATTTTGTGACAAACAGTCCCGTTCAAACCAGATGTTCAACAAACTAGCGCACTAATCCACCCTTAAAATGTGCATCTTTGAGCTCGACTGAGGTTTGTAAACTAATTACATGGTGTAGAATACAATTGCTTTTTTCCTTTGTGAGCCTACAAGTTGAAGGACCACCAAAGAAGAAGTGCAGCATCACTTAACAGACCTGAAAAGTCTTATAACTACAGAAGAAGACAGGTTCCCTCGCAGTCTTATGGCCTCGCAAACGCTGCAGATGAATTAATCCAACGGTGTCTACGGCTGCTCAAAGAAAACCAAGTAAACATTTGGAATAGATTTGTGATCTTTCTGTATTCCTCTTCACTACTTCCAGTGACACAGAACAGTGATTAGTGCTGTAGTTAAAAGTCAAGAGAAAGGATCCTGTCCTTCCTGTCAGAGTTACAGGAACTCGTACAAACGTGTGCACTTGTCCTGGAAAAATGTATAGAGTCAGATGCTTTTTACAGAAAAGGCTGCTCATGAGTTTCTTTGTAAGGATACAAAAGACGTGAATGTGCAGCAGGATGCTTCTATACCTCAGCATCCTGGGTGGCGATGCATAACGAGCGAGTTTAAATTAGATCCCAAACCACTACGGGAGTGTATCTGGAATCTGTTGAAGAGGAGTTTCACAGAAGTCGTCAAAGTGCAGTAGCTGGTACAGGAGACGAATGTAGGAAAAAACAATGCTGGGGAAAAGGAAAGTGGCGTAGTGCAACAAGACGACACGCACTCTCTCGAATCAGATCTCTGATCAGCACTGATGCTGCACATCTACCCAGGAGGTTAGAAAAAGGTCCGATTCTCTGGGAAAGGATACAAGTCAGTACTAAAATACAGATGTGAGTTCTTGAGAAGAAGCCTGCCAAACACACTGAAAGGCAGAATTACGAAAAGGCACTTCTACTGATGGAACCTGCGTCATACTAGAGCTGCGTGAGCATGGCCAAAATTAGAATCACGATTATTTTTGATCAATGTTGAGATTATTCATTGATTCAAGAGACTAAATATTCAACATTTTAAATCAACAGCACACTGCTTTCCCTCTCATGTTGTGCTACATTCCTGCTAATGTAAAAGCCTTTGCATCAAAATAAGACTCCGGAGAGTCTCCTGGAAGCAAAATATAAATAAAGTCGTACAAATCTTTGCATCAAAAGAGGACTTGAAATGAATGAAGGTTTTTTTTCTTCCCCTGGACTCAGTGCATCTTTGTTTGTCTGCTCTCTGCTGTATACAACTCTTCTACTCTGGACTGCAGCCACAACATTCAGGAAAGTTTTTCCCCAAAAGTGAAGCCAAACCCTCTCGACGGCCCCCTGGTGGCTGGCTGTTAGTTTAGGAAGCGCTTGATTTGATGTGCAGCGCCGTTTTCTACATCGCACGCATTTTAAGAAACATCAATGTTGCAGTCGGTCACGTTCACGTAATTGCGATCGCGATTAATCGTGCGGCCCTGCTTCGTACAAAGTGGTCTCGGGACATTCAATGCATCAAGGCGAAAGAGGAGGAGGACACGCAGGAATACACAAACCTCCACTCAGAGGGGAGGAGATGAAAGGAGAGACCAGACTTCTGTGTCATTGAGTCTGTTGAGCACAAATCATTCTAAGCATTTGTTTATGTTGGACCTGTATTACACTCCTCCACCCCCAGACTCCTCAATAAAACACTGATTTATGACTTTACGCCCATTTGTACAATTTGGACACATCATCCTTTGTTCTGGCGTGTCGCTGTGGACTATCTGGGTGAATGCATCGGATTTACTGATCTTCACAGATACATAACACAAAATGCAATAAAAAAAAAAAAAAAAAACTATTCCTATGACGTCTCCACCTTGTGGGCTTTGGCAGCTCCCTTTTGTTTTTGGACAGCAGTGATGATGGGATGGATAAGAGAGAAACCGTATCTGTGGAATGCGCGAGTGGACGGACAAGCACACCGTGTCCCGATCAGGCTGCATGAAACACTGAGGCCCGACAGGAAGTCAGAGAGAAAAATAAGCTGGAGTGGGAGAACGTGAAGAGCACCTCAGAGGATACCTGATACCTCCGCATAAGACGTGGAAATGTGGAGTGTAGAGAAGAGCTCACGGGCACATTCGCCTTTTCAGTGAGCCGAGTTCGCCCAATTAGAGATGCCGACGACAATGAAGGCCTACACCTGAGTGTGTGTGCCGTGTGTGTGAAGTCATGTGTGTGTGAAGTCATTCTGATGTCCTGCAGGCACGAGCACGGTGTTCATTTTTCAAGGATAAATATCTTCCCATGGCAACGGTCTCTTTATGTTTCTTACATGAGCATGTACACCTACACACACACACACACACACACACACACACACACACACAGCATCACGAAGGCTCATGTAAGGTTGTCATTGACTTTACAAGGACACAGACACACACTTATAAGGAAAGTCTAGAATATAAATCATTTTAACCCGTTACGGGCGTTGCAGCATCCAATAATGCAACAATTTCCTGAAAATTTGATCATTTCCTGAGAATTTAATAAAGCCTGAAAATGTAATTAAATTTTAACCTCATCGAAAATGTAATAAAACCCAATAAAGCAATAACTTTATTGTAACTAAATGTCCTGACTGATAATGTAATATCTTTCAGGTGGGTCTTTTTTTTTTTTCCAAAACTGATGGAAAAACTTTTTTCCTCAGAAATGGAAAATGCGGTTAGTCCCATAATAACATTTGAGGCTGATTTCATGTTTGGAAATGTAAACTCTTGAAGACGTGGGCGAAGCCTCAAAACTACGATCCGGAAGATGCTAAGTCGAAATGTAGAGTTTGGTGATAATTCCACGTGGGTTGGACATTACGAGCGAGCGCTCACACACCACCAGGAAGAATGTCCCCTCAGTTAATATACAAATATTTAATTAGGAGCTCCATGTTGGTGTAACACTCCAGACAACGCTGCAGGCACTGAATCCTCTGCAGCACAGGTGGCCCACTCTTCTTCTGCGTTTCCTGCAGAGAAAGCAGCGGCGGGCCCGGCTCGGTATCCGACCATCATCACAGGAGGAAGCGTCACAGAGCAAAGCGCCCGCAGCCTGTCAGCCCACTGTTCTTCCAGCTGACAGAACGCTACCGTCATAACCAAATGAGGGTCGGGAGGAGGAGGTGGGCGGCTCCCGAACAGGGAAAGTCCTCTCCAAATTCCAACTGTGAGTGAACGCAGGATGCAGGCGCCCCCGCCCCCCTGGGATCAGAGCAGCAGGAGGGAAGCTGGGAGCGCCACGGACAGACCGGAGGAGCGCAGTATGAGTCACTGGAGTCAGGTGCTCCAATGATAACACAGGAGTCGGGGGTTGTCCACTAAAAAAGGTTGACGTAACCACATTTCCTGATAACAAAAATATTTTCATGATTCAATGATCGTTTATGTGAATCATTTGGGCTGAATTTCCATGAAGCGTTTCACAGCAGTGCAGTCACTCAGGGCTCCACATTAACAGCCATTTACAGGAAATTGGCAGCCAACTGGCCTGTTTGACCACCAGTGACGACCACTTTCACCGTTAACATAAAGAAAACGTGCACCTCAAAATATTTGTTGCATTACTGATTATTAAATATTGCCGTCACAGTCAGAACCAGAACCAGACAACGCTGCACGTGCATTTACTCGCGTGTGCGCAGGCATCTGTCTTTATTTAAAAAACAAAAAGGTGGACACGTTAACTCTCGGGATGAGAATCGAGAAGCGCTTCCAAATTGTTCTCATCGATTCCCTTCATCAATGCCAGCACGTTTTTCCATCGCAAATCAATGACGTCAAACTCGCGAGAAGCAGAAGTCATGGCGGAGCTGAAGAAACGGTCCAAACCGTACGTGTGGAAACACCAGTAGGAAACACCAGTAGGAAACACCAGTACAGAGTGGAAACACCAGTACAGGGTGGAAACACCAGTACAGTGTGGAAACA
>CALSCE010009814.1:1209089-1229480 GCA_943593645.1 Bovichtus variegatus
CCTGTGCCGTTGACGGAGGGCTGCAGACCCAGGGATCCTGGGCTGGCCATGGCCGTCGGGGGAACTCCGGGGGAGAGGCCAGGACCAGCCAGGGGTGCTGAGGTCTGTACTTTCACTTGAGCCATGCTCTATTCCTGAAACCAGACGGCACATTTAAAGCTTTTTTTTTTTTTATTAAAGAAACACACTGATCATTCCAAACTGAAATCATATCACTTAAAATAGACGGAGTTGTTAGATTAAAAAAAGATATCATTAATGAAGTGTGCGTCATTAAGCGTGTATTTCTCTACACGTGTACTCAAGCACACATTATTCCACACCAGCACACACATCAAGCTGTTCACTGCCATTTGACAGCTTTCTGTGTGAAAAGGCCTGGAGAACAGACTTCAAACTGAGCAGCCCTCGGCCTATCTCACATTCTGATCCACTGGCAGCTAATACACCCAGACAATGAACCTTTATTTGAAGGAGCTTTGCTCATGTTACTGCTGCTAAGCTCCCCGGAAAAAGGAGAGAATCCTGTGATAGCAGCCCGAGCAAGACAATAGACGTTCAATCACATTTTATTTGAGACTAAAGTGAAGGCCTGTATGAAGTAGACACGAACAGCAGGGAGGGTCCAACGATCGGGTAAAAGTTAACAAAACACACATTAACTTCTATATCTTTTATGCATGCATGGAATATTTTGGTGAATACAAACACAGGTCATGACCTGGGGCCACGCAACATAAGTCACACAATACGCCACCATGTGTTTTTTATCAACGAAAGATGAATATAGTTAGTCAAATGTAATTAATGCATTTTTTTAAAAGTACAAACTATCACATCTTGCCAAGATGGCTCAAATACTGGTTCAGATTAACATGTGGCAGCAGGCACTGAAGGGAAATGAGGGAAATTCTTTTCACGTCCCCACAGAGGTCAGAGCTGAGGGTCAGACGCGGAGCTGCACCCCCGGGGAGAGTCAGTGCCTGCCTTGCACTTGGACACTTGAATACAATCCTTTGAACCTGGCAACTCCAGGTGATGGACAATATCTGCAATCACCATAATTGAGTGCACAAAAAAAGTCAGTATCTCCTTCTTTAGGCGATAGGTTGAATGGAGACGGGTGTCATTTATGCAGTTTTCAGATGTAAAACTGTTTTTTTTCATGCGCTTCACCCTGAAATCATGATTACAGGTGTCACCTAAGTCTGTCCACTGTTTACACTTGAGGGCCATGACAACAGAGCAGTGGCATGTCCATTAAACAACTGAAATCAACTGTAACCAACTAAAATGCTATGTCTTTACTCTGATCTGTGATCTTAATTCATTGCAATGCAATGTGTTTATATTGGGTCTCAGTTTGTCTTGCCTTTCTTTTCCTGTCCCACAGTAATATGCATAAATAGCCCGGTGGTCCCACACAGTAACTTGAATAGGGAGGTGGTGTGGGGTTGACTGACAGAGCTACAGGGCTGTCTGTCTGTCTGCAGCCCCTGAACCTACACTACAGCTCCGGCTGGGTCCAGCTTAGCAGGAAGCTAACGTTACCAACGAGAAAACGGCATTTCCTGCAAATGTCAGCTCCTAAAAACAAACCAGCAGAATTGCCAAGCATGCATGCTGTCATGAACATGTCGCTGGGGGTTCTCCTGGTGGATATTTAGGATCTGACCGCCTCCAGTTACGCTAGTTTAGCCGGTTAACGCTCATCATGGCTGGTCGGCCGAGCACCCCTCTTGCTAGCATCTCCATACCGCCCCATCCTCAACGAAAGTCTGGGGGATTTCAGTCCACAGCAACTTGATATACGGACAGGCGACAGCGTGACGAATAACCCAGAGACCATCCGACAACAAAGGGACAAACATTTTAGTGTATTTTTTACCTTTGTCCAGGGCCAGACCCCAGTTACACCTCCGACATTGGCAAACACTAAAGAGAACTGGATGGTAGAGGGACACACCACCATATTTCTCCGGGTAAAAAAATTAAATGTGTCAAATTAAAGGCAAATGGCTTGACATTTTTTTATATTTCATGTATTACGTTTGTGTTTCGTTTATGTGGTTTGTTTTAAGTATAGCATGTCGCTAGCGTACCATCATTACGGTTTGAGGTGAATCTTGAATGAATCAGCCACCCCCGCGGTGGCAGGAATGGTTCAGTCCAGGTTTGGTTGAAGCCTTGTAACTTTGATTCAGAACAAAAATGAATCTTTTCAGACTTGTTTTCTGCCTTCATGAGGCTTAGTTTCACTCAATAATTACATTTTTATATGATATATTATATAAAATAAAATCATTATAAATTACTAATAAATATAACAAATATAAACTAATCATTATAATATGTTAAAATGTATGAAATAATAAAATATATCAAAATAAATGAAAAATAATACACAAACAAATTCAAATAAAAATGAAAATATATTTAAAAAATCTATACAATAAACTTAAATTAATTATTAAAACTATCATTTATTATAATGTATTGAAATGTGTCAAATAATAAATTATTATTAATATTTACCTGTATACAGGCACAAGGCCCTGTTTTTATGTTAGGGGGGTGAAAAACTGGCCTATTTTTTTCTTCATTTACTTTAATTTAAAAAGCAGTAATTAAAACAGTACTAGCAGCATAAGCACAACAATAAAAATGGACTTGTTAAATGAAATGTATAACTTTACAGAGGTAAATGTTCTAAGTAATAATAAATAGATGTTGAATATAAAAACTGAGAGCTGGCCTGTAGAACACCACGCTGCTGCTGGGATGGACCATGGGTTTACCTTGGTCCTGGATGAAGAGGCCTACACACCACTAGGACAGGAGTCTGCGTCACAAAGCTCTTCAAACCACATCCAGGCGAAGATGATTAGAGGAAACATCCAACTTAAAGTCCAGTGGGTGTCTTTTATTTCAAAGTGTGGTAGTGTAGGGCTTGAGGAAATGTAAGAAAATGAATTGTGGCTCTTCAGATTTGAGTATTATTGTAAAGCGACCACTAGATGGTGCCGCCAACCCACGGTTTCTTCTTATTATTGTAGTGAGCTCAGAGGGACAATAATCTCCTGTGATTTACTGTTTAAATAAATAATTATAGCATATACAAGACTGAATATTCATGAAGACTGACGATAGCTTAGCCAACACAAGAAAATAAATACAGTAAGTGTGTCTCATGTAGAGAGTAATGACTGCACCAGATGTACTACACTACAAGAATTAATATTTCTGAAAACTATTCTTAGGTTTAGCATACAGAAATGACAGGCATTGCCTTTAGTTTTAGTTGGTGTGCATCATGTACTTAAAACTAGAAGTTTTTATGGTTATATCATTTGAACATTACGTGACTAAACATGTAGACTTGTCTGTGACGCCTTCTGACGTGTCCTCAAACTGATTTTTGGCAAAAACAATACAATCTTCTTTCTGAATTTGACCGTCATCGTCCTTATGCCCACCTACACTCCCCGTATGGGGCTATTTAGTTTTAAGTCTAGTCAGCATAACATCCATAAAAGACTTTTAGAGGCTGCAGGAAAAAAAACTAGAAGCATTATATATTCAAACATTGTGCAAATCAAGGTCGAATAAAAGTGAATCTTTGCTTTTATTATTGATTATGAAAATGAACAGGCACCTATTACATGGAGCTTGCACATCCCAGAACAAAATTTCAAATATAAATAACACACCCTCATTAGTGTTGATCACTCACAACAACCTGCAAGCTAAGAGTTCAAACCACATTAAGAAGGGAAAAAAAAACAAACAAAAAAAAAAAAACAAGTCACATCCAAACCCTTGTAACGTTTCCACTCTCAAGTTTTTCAAATGTCTTCTGATCTACTGCCCACTGGGTGACTTTGTCTCCCACACAAACGCTGTTGACTGCATTTAAGAATCATTTTCAGGTCCGGCGTGTTGTTCTCACAGCGCGGTGACAGCAGACAAGACCATTACAATGAGGCTAATAATAAAAAATAAAAAATAAATCATTGGTTAAATAGATGTCTTTAAGTTATCAATATAGTTTTTGAGACAGCGGTGTGCCGTGGTAATCTCCTCTACAGTATAGAGTATCATCACATTCACTCAAGTTCATTCAGCTAGACCCTGGAAAAAAGCAAATGCAATACAAACAACCCAAGATGGAAAATTCAAGTATCTCTGACTGGATGGCGATAAACATTTCTTTAGGAATGGAGTGATTACAGTCTGAAATGACTGAAGAGCCACACAGCCTCTGGAGGTGACGTTTGTAATATCCATCCCATAAACCATTGCCTAAATTATGGAAAGACTAAAAGTTGTCACAATGTCTGATGCCAATAAGAAAAAGTAGGGTTTAAAATTGCATGCACCCCCACTGTAAAACTACTAAACTTTTTTTTTTTTGTTTGCTGCTGACCGACTATACACATCCCTATTAGCAAAAGATGCAGACTAACTTCCAATGAAATAAAGCACTCCTATTATCATTCTGCTATAAAGTAAATGCATCCTGTGCTAATGTCTTTCACGTCATCCAACAATTTAAAGACTTATATACAATAGTATCAGACGTGTTATAAGTTTACAACATAACAGTCTCTTTTGGTGAAAATATAGTTAAATTCAAAATATCTGATAGGTATCTTTTTAGAGGCGATCTCTTTATTGAAAAAAGTACCTGAGCCAAAACTCTGACCAGGGGGAATCACAAAAGCCGCGTCTTTTGCGGCTTCTATTAAGACTCTCCTTTTCGTCATTCTTCAACCATTCTGGAGATCAAAACGGAGATTTTAATTAAATAACAAATACAAAAAAAAAAAAAAATCCTAAATATACTGACCCATCAAAAACAACTCTCCTTTATAAAGTTTCAGCTAGATGAAAAACAATAAGAAAAAAAAACTCAACATTTAAAATCAACCATTTTAGAAGATTAAAGCATGAAAATAAAAAAAAAAACATCATAAAAATGGATCACGCTACTCTTGCAGACATTCTTTAAATGGAAGAGATGCTGCTGCACGTCTTCAAGGCCGGACCAGTGAACCCTACACGAGTTCAGCCCAACTTTACAAGGCGACGTACTCTGAGGTCATCTGCTTTCAGTTTAATTCAGTTTGTCCAACAGCAGGAAGAGCTGCAACCAGGTCTCAGGTTGGAAGATGAAGAAAATTGTGTTTTTACTCTTGATACAGTGGTTACAAACTAAAACCCTTTAACCTGATAAATAAGTGGAGGACCGCTTGCTTACAGTATAACTGCAAATTGGGAATAACGTTCTAATAATAGTGCCTTTATAAACTAGATACTTTCACAGTGCATATAATTTAAAAACAAAAACAAACAGATGAAGCATTTTCTCGGGGTTATGATGGTCCGATCCCTTCCAGAAAACAATAAGATTTGGATTTCTCTTTGTAGGCCCAAGCATGCATCCATCAGTTATTATTGCACAACACAAGGACCTTTAAAAAAATGCACCCACACACAAACAAAAAAGTAACAATAATAATCTTAAAACAGGAATTATAATTATCTCACTACAACTCCACCTTGCTTGCTTGCTGCGTTACTATCTTTTTGCCAAAAACGATCCATCTTGGGTGCATCTAAAACGTTCCATTATTTTCGCTGTCTATATTACAACCGACTAAAACATGCATCCAACTGCCTGCGGGGAGGGAGGAGGGAGGGTGAGGTGGAGGGGTGGGGGGGATGCAGACAAGAGCCTCCAGCGCACGGTGTCCATTGTTCCAGTCAAAGGTCAGAGTTCAAAGACTGAATGATTAAAAAGTGCTTTACGTAGGTCAGTAGGACTTCTTTCTTCTACGATTATTACAAAGTTTGTACATTAGCATGTATCATCTGTGAAGGAAAACAAAAAGTATTTAAACAACGTCACCTTTTACAGGGAATTGCTTTTATTCGACTCCATGCGTGGGGTTCAAAGTACTCACCATGATACCACCATTTTGTCTTCTTTGGATTTTTGTTACACGTTCTTACATAAAAGGAGTTATCAGGCGGTCGTCTCTGCAAGAAAAAGACATTTATATTTAACAAGCATATGATTTACATGAATCCCTCTATGTATCCCCCCCGGCAGCTTCATCACAGCTTCCCTACCTTTTCTTTGCAGCTGGACAACATGCTGATAATGCTAAGACAAACTGATTGCACTGAGAGGGCTGGCGACCAATCCTCCGTTAGAATAGATAGACAGATGTGACCGTTACTATACACATGAGGGTGGACAGGTATATTCTCTCCTGTGAACATTACCTGCAGCAGGGAGACAAAGAAAAACAAAACAGCGGTTATTAATGTTATTTATTGAATGTCATTCATCTCGCTCTGAAATCCACAAAGACGTGACCTGTTGCCAGGAGACAACGTGGACACGCGAGTTATTATCTAAAAGATTTTCAATGTCATGGCTGAATATTTAGCTGATTTCCCCAAACGTGGATGATGCAGATGCCTCGCGCGAGATTCCAGAACGAGACTTGGTTCGGCACAACACAAACTCTTTTGCTGGACGCGCTTTGACGGCGAAGGATTATATTGAGTCCGTTTGACGGCTGCATCACGCTCATTATTGGACCAATTTCAAAACTTGCTTTCCCAATTATTCACTAACACATGGGGAAAATAGAGTCCAGGTTGAAAAACAAAGAACAACAGTTTCTATATTTCACAGTGAATTAAGAGCATTTAGGAGACACAACTTGGGAGAGCACTTGTCTGGAAAAAGTGACGATTTCTTTCCTTAATGACAGAAAATAACAAGACTTGCTGTATAAGCTCAGGCTTAGCCCTCTGCAGCGACATGAGGCTCTGGGATTAGGACAGAGGGGCTGGGACGGGGTGAGAGAGTGAGAGAGAGAGAGAGAAAGGGAGACATGTTTTATAAGCAACAAAAAAAGAGAGACATGTTCTATAAAAAGGGGATGAAGTGTGATGAGAAGATAGGAATTCAAGATTGAAGTGCGTGAGTGGAGAGACGGGGGAGTCAGAGTGGGTGAAGTGGGTAATGAAGGCCAACACTGGGTTGAGGCACCAGACAGGGCCTCACAGGAGAGAGCAGCGCGGGGCGGGGACGGGACAAGTGTCACAGATAGCAGCAGAAAAGTAAAACTGAGAGCGCCTTGCTTACAAATATTTACTGAAACGATCGATACTGACATGTACTGTAGGTAATCTACAAGCTCCTATATCTATGTCCATATATGTAAGTGTTTTAGGTACAGGGTGTACATGCGTCTTTCTATGATTGTTGTGTGTATTTAGACTCTAAAGGCACCATTACAACCCCCCACCCCCTTATTGTTATTATTTTGTTTGTCTATCATTATATTTTTATTATTTTATATAGAGCAATGTTCATATGTTTAATGTTGTATTAAGCTCAGGCCTGTAATAAATAAATTATAAAACATTTTATTTTGAAAATAAATATTTTCACTGAGCCGCTCACTTTCTTTTTGCTGCAAACTGTTGGGCTTTTTCAAAAAGTGTAATGTAAGCAAACTGAGTGAGGAGGATATATGACGAGGAAACCAAGAAAACACAGCCACACACAGACAATTAAAAACGTAACCCGTTCACATTACACTGTAGAAAGACTGCAGTGTGCTGTCAGGAGCTGGACATCGCTGGGAGATGTTTTTCATGTGTAACAGAAATAATTTCAAGAGGAAACAGAAGCTTTAGCTGTTAATACAAAAGCAATCAACTCCAGTCGGCCAACGGTCCCAATGTTTGTTTTGTTTGAATTACCCCTGAAGCTCCTCACAACAATAAGCTTCCCTCCGGGGCCCCGAGAGGACGACACCAGAGGGCCACTTTGACAGCTTGTCCTTACTTTTTGAGAGGATCCGAGCTAAGTATCTGAGTTTATCTAATTTTCTCTACACCTACTCATCCTCTATTTTTAGGTGGCCAGGCCCCTAATGAGTGAAACAAGATTGTGGAGATGAACTAATCCCCTCAACTGTGGCTCCAGAGGCAGCTCTGTTGTGGTGTCTGTCACAGATTCCTGGCTCCAATGAGATTCATCCCACTAACAACTGCAGAGCCGATGTGTTTCATGCCATTATTGCCAGCATCCAGACAGATATAGAGGATTGTTCACACAGGTCTCTAGTTTTTGAGCACCTCTGTGCACTGTACCTGCAAACCAGCAGCATATGAATCTGTTCTGTAAACCACTTTAATGGTTAAGAACTTCATTCTTTGATCAAACGATCACGACAAATGCATATTGGATATTTGCCATCTGCATAGTTTAAATTAAAAAAGGTTTGTTCATTGGTGTCCACCAGGGTTATTATTGTGAACAAAAACTTAAATAAGCAGTAAAAAAAGATTGTTGTAAATCGAATTAAAAAAAGAATATCCTTTAAAAAATATTAAACTGAAACGATACTGCCTGGTTAAAAAACGAATAAATAAAAAAACATGTATTCTGTATATAGATACATACTTCTGAGACATCATAGCTCGAACAAAAAATTAACTAAAACAAAATAGAAAAGTAAAATTGAAAACTATTATAACCTCGGCTTCCACACGCAGCCAGGTTGATGTGGGACTAACGAGCTGAGAGACAAAGAGCCACATACACACTGACGGCTGCAGAGCAACTTACCTGAGGTGAATCAAAAGGATATCGACTACTAAATTTGAAAAGCAGCTGAAATCTCTCTCCTTCATACAGTGTGCCAGATGCTCCCTCCATGTCTACAATCCACCTGGAAGAAAGACACAATATTAAAAACAAGTTAAAATCACAAACAAAAAGAGGAAGGACTTTACACTGATCACACAACACAAAAATAAAAACACACATTTTACTTTGCTTACAGCTCAGATTGAAACTGCTGCTGTGTTTGACCTCGGAGCTGCGACGATTATTCAACTAGTCGACTATACTGACATGTAAATGTTGTTTCCTAATGATCGTGTTATATATCATCATTCTGGAGTAGATTAGGAGGAAACAGAATAACTTGCTCATCTCATTCTCATTAGAACAGGGTCATACTGCCCATGCTGCAGTTAGCGTGCAATCAAAAGCTTTTAGCCCGACTCAAGCTGGTGACATTCAATATTCAGCTGGGTTATGACAGCGGTTTAGTGATAACGTGATACTCCATCGATCTAGTAGACAAAATCTGTTTTCGTCCCTGTAGCTCGAGTACAGAACTGTGCTGACTGAGCTGGGAGGGATTCAATGTCTTGATCCTGGCTCTGTGGGATGAAGGACGGTCTACCCGATACCTTTATAACCCAGCAGCTTCACTGACAAAAGAAAAGGTGTTCAAATCCAGTGCAGAACATTCACGTGGATCGTCTGCTCAGAAGAGAGGAAAAGGGAACTCTGATGGCAGCTTCACAATATCTGGCCTAGCTCACCAAAGAGACTTGTGGCTGTTGTTCGGGAGCATAGCTGTATGTCTCTTTCAAATCTAGCCTCGAGCACTTGATTATTCAGGCCATATATTGGAGGTCAGCCCTGTTTAAAATGCACCCTTATAAAGTCCAATGGTCAACGTGTCTGAGAGGAGCTTTGAGGGAGGGAGGCAGCAGTATCACTGTACATGATGCGGAGTTACACCTGGTGCCACCCACGCTGATCACAGGCAAGGACTCCAAGGACATTATGCGCCATTTGCTCAAATTCCCCATCCATAGCCTGCTGATCATATGATCCAGTCAACAGATATAACACTGAGCCATTTAGAGAAAGTGGGGAGAACAAATATGAGAGACTGCACGTTGTTATCTAATGAGCAGCACAGAGAGCCAAAGTGTACTATAAACACAAGCGAAAAGACTAGAAACATAAGGACACCTTATTATCCCCGTCACCAGAGAGGTTTTTTTTTTCTTTTCTTCTGTTTCCTTTAAAAAATTAATAAGGTTAACTTAACTATTTTACTCCGGCAGGACACGCTTGATTAAAACGTGTAAATCCCTACTACCGGCACCATGACAAAAATAATAATGCCAGGCTTAACAGACCTTTCAACATCAGAGCTGAAGACAAAAAGACACACCCATACACGTCATCTCAAAGCTGGGATGCGCTGAACGAGGAAGCTAGATGAACTGGTTCACAGACCTTTCGGTCAGGCAAACACACAAAACATTCATTCAGTCTGACGTCGGGCGATTGTTATCTAATGAGGGAGATGCCATTGTAATGGAACATTTTTATTGAATTTTAAACAAGCGAACCTAATAAACACAGGAAAATTGTAGAGTGCACAGCACATAACTCAATTTAACAGAGCACATCTATGATGGAGGAGCACAGCGAGCAATATTGTGCCAATCAACCCCCACTAGCCCCATCTACAAGCCGAAATACCGTGAAATACCATATAATAAAAGGTACTCGTCCTCGGGAGTAATACAGGAAGGTGCTCAAAGTCGGATTCTATATTTGGAAAAAAAGAGAATGGAAATGTTTTAAATAAATAAAAAGGAGGATTTAGAAATAGATAAACCTATAGAGATTGCATTACGGACAGAAAAACGCACAAAGACAAAAAGAGAATGAGGAAATAAGTTTGTCCTTTTGTTTGAGTTAGACACCGAGTAGCGTATCTTTTCAAGGTTTAGACAGGACTTGATGTCCTTCAGCCACTGAGAATCTCTCCATTTTAGTGTAATACTGCACATCTGGCCAAAAGAGAGGCGAACGACAGTGTGCCGTGTTTGATTGAAGTCTTCCTCTCCAGTGGTGCCAAAAAAGGGCGACCAGAGAGTTAGTTTCTAGGTCAAAATTGAGGATTAGGGATAAGGTTTGGGAAACGTCCCTCCAGTATTTCTCCAGGCTAGGACGCATCCAGAACACGTGGATACGGGAAGCCTCACCTCTTTTTCATTTGTCAAAGCTGGGATTCACATCTTGGTACATACAAGATAAGTTTGGCTTTAGACACATGGGCCCCGTGTGCACGACCTTAAACTGTAACAGACAGTGACGGCACAGAGGAATGTGGAATTAACCAGCTTGAAGTTTGAATGTACGTCGTCTGACAGTAAAAGTAATGGATCTGTCAGTTACAAAATTACTAACCACAAGCACTGGAACGTGCATTGCATCTTTAAAGTGCTAATCCTTAAGATTTCAGCCCTGGTTGATTTAGGGACACAACACTTACTGGTGGTAACAGCAAATACGATTTTTACTACAAAGTGTTTTGTCCAGCGGCCAATAAATTTTTACCAGCCACACAATATATAACCATTGTTTTTTTTGGCTGGTGAATAATGCAAATCTACAAGCTACTTGCATAATTCACTAGTATTAGGCTGGTAAATGGTGCTAATTAGTTGCCCTGCTGGCAATAATTGGCCTTGAACCATCACTGTGTGAGCAACAGAGGTGTGACGTTATGCTGCACACAGCACGAGTCTGCGAGCAGCTCAAGGGAAAGTAGTTGGTTACCTCACTGAATAGTTGGAGGTGAGCAGCCTGTCGCCTGTGGCTCTTCATTTAACAGATCACTGTGGCGGCTCCTGACTGGTACATTACCCAGTGACATATTTCAAACTCATTCGCCGTCACAAAATGACCGTTTTTTATGCTGTGAAATGCTGTAAATATGAAGCTGCAGCAGGAGGAAATGTTCCGTTTGCATAAGCAGTAACTAATACAGCATTTCTTCCGGGAATGTCACCACAGACTGCCATTATACTGCAAATATATAAATATTGCAATACTTTCAACAGTGTGTTACCTCATTTGGCGATATAGGGATGTAACATACACTTATTTAAATGTCAATCTTTAAAATTATTACTTTAAGACAGCTAAAGAGCCTCGTAATGATTCTGACCAGGCAGTTACTGGTACAACTCCTTTGATCCTTATTGATTATAAAACACACAATTTGACTCAATCAGTGGACATGACCATGGGCGCTAAAGGGAAGACACCCAGACTGAAAGGTCAGCTGAGCAGCCTCTGTTCCTTGCTACTCCAGCACAACTCCTGCATGCCATGCCAAGCGCTAAATATTTTATAAGGATGAATGGTGACACTGTGCATTAGAGACACTCTACTGAGAGCTGCCAGTCACTGGAATGACCCCAATTCTACCTCACCAGTCGCTGAGGAGGACACAGAAGCTTTGCATCTTAATACCTCATACCACTGTTATTAAAACAATTAATACAGCACTTTTCAAGGTACACAAAGACGCTTTACGATAGAGAAACATTTCATACAAACATACAAAACAGACATACAAAGTAGTACACACAAGAGGCACAAAAATTAATAAATCGATCAATTAAAAAAATTGCCTCTCTTCACTGGTGTTCCAAAACAATCCATTGATAAACTACAATTAATTCAGGACTCTGCTGCCAGGCTTTTTAGAAAGATAGAGCATATCAGCCCAGTATTAGCTAACCAGTGTCTTTTAGGATTGATTTTGAACAATTTTAAACCTATTTTAGTTGTTTACAAGGACGGCCTACATTATTAATTCTTCGTTGTTTAATAATCCTTTTTTCTTAATCTTTTATTATTATTCCTTCCCTTGTTCTATTTCTATCTTTACATATTATACTGTTCTTAACATACCTGTTCTAGGTATTTGCATTTTTGTGTTTATCATTCAGTAATTGCACTTTTTTAAATTTAATCGTATTTGTTTTTATTATCTCAAATTAACTCAAGTATCCCTTCATCAACAACAAATGTGTTCATATTAATTTATCATTAACTGGATATTATCAAACACTATTCACAATATCTTTTTCTACAATCAAACTGTCAATGTTTAGTTTGGACAACTTTGCATTTGTACTAATAGAGGAGAAGCTTAATTTACCGATTACTTTCTATCTTTACTATCTATTCCTGTTTAGACTTCTCTGGTTGCTTGCTAACTACTTTTCACACACTCAATTAAAACGCATTGTGTTCAAGTTACAGTTGACCTAATATATGTTTTTTTTTTTTTTATCAAATCAAATTGTTATTCAAAATAATTCAAACTAGCTGAGCTCCACCACAACATTTCCATATAGCCTCTGGTAACTGCAGCAGGGTTAGAAAATGATGGCACAAATTAACCACGGTAGATAAATAAAAACATAAAGACTTACTGTGTGATGGTGTTTTGTACACTTTTTTCGTTAAGCGTCATTCCTGGGGGTGGATCATTTTGCATGGCTAATAATTCCTTTTGTAGCCTTTTCTGTTGGGGAAAAAATCAAATAAAAACAAATTGAGCGTGTAGAAAATATCGCCTGCTTGTTCCTTCAATTTATTAAGAGCTCAATAATCAAACCACCGTAAAATATCAATGATGCTTGTTTATATAATATATCGATTAAATAGTGTAAATGTAGTAAAAGCAAAACTCAAGCCTGACTGATGCGACTCGTTACGTGTTAGACGTGAAAACAGCCCCAGCTCCTCAGTAGATTAACGTATGAAGCTGTCTTTATTAGTTTATGTAAATAATGTAAAATGTAAAGAAAGCGATGCACCTGTTCAGCTCGAGAGGAAACTACAACAGCTCAATCTGCTGCGCACGGGCTCGTTAGCTAGCTAACGTCAACGCCAGCCAAACAGCAGCTAGCGCTCGTTTTAAAACGTTAACTTTTAATGTCAACTCATATTATTACATTCCTTGAGTTATCATCTACGCGATGCTGCGACAACAATACACCGCCAGTCGTCATTGAATCCACAGGAAGCGGGTTTCTACGTTAGCCTCGAGCCGCTGCCGTTGGTGGTGATGAGGATGCTAACTTGTGTTGCTAGCAAACAGCAGAGCGCGAACAGTTTACGACAAATATCATCGCGTTTACTTTAATGTCATCGCCACCTCGAACAAATACATGTAGGTAAAGGAAGCGGTTAATAAACTGCCAGGAAAGACCAGAGTGAAGGTCAGCGGAATTATAAATATGCGGTCGCTGTCAATTGTATTCTTACCTGCATCGACGCCATGATGGAAACCCCCCTGCAGCAGCAGAGCGAGGACGCGACGTCAGACGTCACGTGACCCACACAAGTTGTTTTGACAGAGGAAAACAATCAGAGCCGAGGTCACCTCGCGCTCATTTTTATTACATTAACTGGCTATTTAGCAGCTTTATGACAGACATTCCTAACATTTAAAAAATTAAATAAAGTGTAATATCCACCGAGGTCATGTGGGAGGATGAGGCTTCTGCAATTTCAAGAAGCAATGGAGGACAAAAATACAGAGTTCGGGAATAATTATTATTTTGGCAAAAATATTTTATACACAAATGTCTTTTCTTTACTATTCCTATTTTTACTGCATATCTAAACAAGATTATATTATTTTTAAAAATATATAACGTCTTTTAAAATTCAAAAAGCCCTCTATAGTTATGAATATCAATGTACATTAATTCCTGATTTTTTTCAAATAATAATTTTTTCGTCGTAAATGTCCTTTTTGTTTATTATTGTTGTCACTCGCACTTTGTTTATGTTTTTGTGAACTGTATTCTCTTGAATCTGTCATGCACCTTTTTTATATTCAACAAGCACTGAGGATAAAACCCCTTTTGATGATAAATGGTATCGACATTAAATTACTTCTACAGGAAAAGCTTTTTGGGACATTTTTAAAGGTATTCATTTTGTCCTATTACCATATACTGTACATTATTTATTGCCAATAAAATCGAAGACATCCCGATACTATATATCCAACAAATATATATTCCTCCAAATTCGTAGATATTGAAAAACAACTTTCATTTTTGCAATGATGAACCAGAATCCTAAATGTAGTTATTTTACCATTGTATAGCATTTTACCTTTGTGGGCTCAAATGAATGAATATATATTGTGTAAAATGAATCATAATATCAAAAATTTGATTTAAAATGTCCTTATAGTACATTTTTAACATGATATAAACAACATTAAATTCATTGTCAAGATTATTCTTGAAGATTCTGTAAATCATACACACACAAAGGCAAAATAACATAAGTTACGTTGAATTTCCCTGGATGTTAATGTGACGTTAAAGAATATATTAACACTCTCAAACTTATAAACACACAAACAAAAGAAGTAAGAAAACTATCAAACTGTAGTTTATTCTTTAAAGAACATCAGCTTTTTTTATTATAATTTTATATTTTTGAAGGTTATTAATCTCGATCCTATTTTTTTTTTAAGTAATTGTCTCTGTATCATTATGTGAGTTCATGTCATTTGAATACATTATGGATTACTGGTATGCCTGTAATCATAATCATGGCATCTCCTTTTAAATTAATATCTTGCTTTTTATGTCATCTAGAGGTCCCTTTAAAAAAAAAATAAAAATGTTTTTAAGTCTTTCTTTAAGAAGCATAACTGTACAACTTATTTAAAACCGTTTCATTCCTCTTTGTACAACCCAGATTGTCTAAACCAGTTTATCAATACATCTGTCAGCAACGTTCAGAGCATTTCATTCAACTTAACTGTAGGAGGAAATAAAGCAAGCTCAACATTTTTACAGCATTCACTTCCAGAACCATCTGTAAACTAATATATAGACGAAGGATTCTAAGGGCTAAAAAAAAAAAAGCCTACACAGTCAGAACTGTTTCCTGCTTTCTCTCACAGTGCCGACTTCTTTTAGGAAGAGAAAGTCTGCTTTTTATCGACTCATGCTGGTGATTGTGTGCATTCTGACGAAGAAAAATCAACGGTGCACTAATTTCTCTTTGTTAAAGGTGCATCCAAAATGTAGTAAAGGCCCCAATTTTACAGACAGTGGGGGCAATGGTTGCCCTGTAACACTTTATACATTTCCTACACTGCAGAGTATAATTAAGTACATTAACTTTTTAAGATGTTAAATGAATGTGAATTTTTCATGGTTTCTCTGCTGTTATCACATTTTTGTCCTAACAAAGATTTGACACATCTTCTATCTCATCTTCCAAATATATTTTGTTTCAAGACAGATCTCCTCCCCGTTATGTCTATAATCATATATAATATGTATTTTAGTGTGTACAATATCTCTGAAAACTGTTCTTTGTGGCCCTTCAAATATTTTATATTGTTTTAACTTGAAGCACGATGCAGGTCTTTTTGAAAGTGGTGTTTAAAGTCAGCTGTACGTGGATAGTGAGGCAGCCCCTGGAAATAAAGTGTGCTCACCAAACAGGTCTTTATTAATCTGGAGAGGTGAGGAAAACATTTATGGAGTGGGAACACATTTATCACAGTCGGGGCCAAGTGATGCGCCCTGCCATTTCCATTTATTACATTAAAATGAAATCCTTTAATACTAATAAAATTATGACAGAAAGCCAGGTGCAAAAGAAAAAAAAAAAAATAACATGGTGACACTTATTCATGTTTCATATAAGTAAATGGCAAAAACAATTTAAATATTCAAAAAAATCTAAAACTGTTTTAAGCTGCTACATTACATTACTGTAAATTTAGCAATCCAAAAAGTTTGCAGCCATGAGCAGTTCCAGTGCGATCTCCGGAGCGATGGGGAATTCAGGTATTTCCGTGGAGCTGTTGGTGTAGCGGACCTTGTAGGTGAAGTACATGCAGACCTTGGACAGGACGTGAGACGGGATCTCCCGGAAGTTCACTTCGTTGGTTTCGTTTTCGGCAAACTGACCTGCAGATGACGAGTGACAGCAGGTGTCAGGAGTTAGAAACAACGAACAGCAACTTTCAATTCATGCATTTTAAGAAAAACACCTTTCGATATTCAACCCTGGAAACAGCCATCAAGATGCTACCCACTAATAAAATGTAAAAATAGAATTACCGCCTCGCGGTTGTATGCCTCCGCCAAAATGTGAAGTTACAGTTTACACCCATGACTGTTTAAAATGTCATCACTTCAGAATTAAATCCTATTAGACATCCGTGTGAAATTGTCAGGTAGTGTGTGATCATTTGAATTAGTGGCATCGACTGTCGCCGCGTGGCGGCATAAAATGTTCAAGTAAATTCTACAGAACAAGCCGTGGCCAGTTTTAAATTAGGTACAGAGGTCCAGTTAAATGGAAAAGCTTTTCCGCTTCACTACA
Organism: Bovichtus variegatus; assembly: GCA_943593645.1. NCBI lineage: Eukaryota > Metazoa > Chordata > Actinopteri > Perciformes > Bovichtidae > Bovichtus > Bovichtus variegatus. Next base: position 1,226,173 of record CALSCE010009814.1, read on the forward strand.
CAGTCAATCCTCATTTCTGATTATTAAAAAAAGATCTTAAAACAACTTCTATTGATGGCGTACAGCACTATGTATATAAAAAGGTATAAAAGAGCATAAACAGTACGAATATTTGTTATTGTAATCTTAATATTTTCCTTTCTCCCTTTGATCTCTAATATTTGTGGTTTGGAAATTGTATTCTTTTATTGTATGTTTGTTTGTAATGTGTTAGTGGGCATATATATAGTACAGCTGTCTTTTATTTCAATGTTAGGTGGGTTCCTCTTACAAGCCCTACATCCCGCCTGCGCATGTTCTTTTTTTATTGTACATTTCTTCTCTTTTGCTTTATTTTGTCATATGCACAAAAAAAGAACTAAGAAATATAAAAATGTTGTTTAATTTGAGGTAACAAAGCCGCTGTATGGAGGGAGCCTCATGCCATCAACTGGACATGCAAAATTAACATGATTAAATAAACACCAATACCTTAATTATGATCTTAAACTAGCAGATTCAATCTCCTGCATAAATCTCAAGCAAGCAAAGCATCCCACAGCCCACATTTCCTATACACCCCAACAGGATGCAGGCCGGTGGTGTGATTACACTTAATAGAATGAACCACGGCACCAGTGATACTAATTTAGCTACTTACTACCTGAAAAATAATCTCAGGTTACACAACTCCACAGGACATCCAGTTCGCTGAGTCTTAAAACAGCACTGCCTCAAATATCCAAGCAAAAGGTTTGTTCAACATCCCCTTCTGCATCTACAGTTTACAGTTAAGTCATAAATATCTGTGTGGCACCAATGACCAAAAAGCATAATGCTCCGACACTCCTATCCAAACCTTCCAATGCTCAGTTTATTGTCTGGTCTCATTAGGCTCTTGGAAAAGCAAACCGTGTATGACTGGCAACATTTAGCAAATCATTTAGCTACGTCTCCTACTTTTGTTTCAGGCATAATGCACGTGGTCAAAATTAAGTATTTAAATCTACAGATATAACCAAGCTTCTTGTTACCGATAGGTGTTAATTCTACAACATGTAGCTGTACCTCTTGTTCGAGCTGAAAAAGTGGGTTTAAATACTATACTGCATACAAATGGAACAAGCTCCAAAAATATATGAAGTTACATTCTCTTATTTCACTTCTGTGTGGATGGAAAGCACCATGAGCGAATCCCCCTCTTGTTTCTGACGTCGCTGCATAGTATACTGGACTCCTTTACCACTGAATGTGTGGAGGATTATATCTATTCGTTACCTAGTTAACTAGGTGTAAAATGATTTCAGATAAAGTTAAATAACCTTTAGTTAGTCTATATGCATAGGTGTGCTGATTTTAACATTAGGACAAATTACAGATGTTTGCTATACTTTGACTAATTTGCCTGAATCCTCACCTGGTCCGCTTAACATGGCTTTGATAGTCCCAGATGTCAAGGCGTGTTCTCTTTTCACTATAAATTCATGGCCATCTGAAGAGATCAGCTTCACGTACATGGCATCTGGCCCCTCACAGCCGCCGTAAGTTCTCTCTTCACCGTCTGTGAAGCAACACATACTGACAATCTCAAACAGGTGGAAGACAAATGTTACTACACACACACACGGCCAACTGTAATACTAACAGTTGTCACTTTGGAGAAAGGGCCAAAAAAAAAAAATCTATTGCGATTTGAGAGTCCACACACACACCCACACACACACACACACACACACACACACTTGATGAATGCATGAACACATGACAAACCTATTTCTGGGAAGGTACAGGACAATATAAAAATACTTATAAGTCTTATGTGTTAACACTTTGTAAATAGTTCTGTATAAATAAAGTTATTATATTATATAAATCAGTTAATTACTCACCCATCCTGCTCGGGGATTTTTGTTTACCCTGAAAGGAAACAGAAATACAAGTTACACAACATCACTCGGACCAACGTACAGTATAAAGAACATGTTAAGTAATTACTGAGAAGCTAAATAATTAAGTTAACAGTTAGCTAGGCCTTACATTTTGTGAATTTGAGAATTTGTGACAGTCACCCTGTAACGTTGAGCCAACACAACCAAATAGCTAACAGTACCAGTAATGTACAACAACGTACCGTGGCTATCGTTCAAATAAAGCTCAATAAGTAAACTTACAGCTGTCACTTCTTTGCTGTGATCCAGTTCAAAGTTGGATTAGTGATCATTTCTTTCTCAGTCCAAAATGTTTGTAAGCGAGTCGGCGTTAGCTGGCGTTAGCTGAAGTTGGCTAACAAGCTAACTCCTCGCCAAACGGACGATAACGTCGTTATTTCTTTTTTCAGGGCATAACATTCATATCGGATAAACAGTCCGACACACACTAACACACAACAACCTGTATTCACACACACAACACTCGTACTTACCACTCTGTAGAAGAATGAGGAGTGGAGGATTGCGTTTTCAGCTAACGTTAGCCAACGGGCTGTTGATACCCGGAACTAGTTTAGATGGACACACGCTCCGCGATAAATGTCTTCCGTGGGATTTCATTTGCCGAGAGAAACGGTCCCCTTTACTACACGTCCTGCTCATCGCAAAAAAAAACCCAAAAAAAACTTAATTTATAGGTATATATAAAATGAGGCTATTTCTGGATAATGAACATTTAACCTACATGTCCGCTGTCCAATGTCTGAAAAAGGACAAAACAACAACAAAGAGTCACAAAACAACAACACAGAGTCACAAAACAACAACAAAGAGAAACAAAACGACAAACAAACAAAAAAAAATAACAATGACAAAAAAACTCAGTTACAAAGTGACTCAAAATGACCACCAAGAGACACACAATGACTACAAAGAGACTCAAAATTACCACAAAGAGACAAACAACTATATAGTGATGCACAATGACCACACAAAGACACACAAGGACCTGAAAAAACAACAACAAAAAGAGGCTAAACAATTATAAAGACAATGTTTTGCCCCTATTGGGCCTTTTTCATGTATGTGCCCAGAGGCCCATTGTCTCATTATCCACCCATGGTGTCAGAAGATAATACGTTTAGATAAGAGGGGGGAAATGAAGATATTAATTTTTAATTTTAATAAAGAGCTAAGATGACTTGTCAAATTTACACTGGTTTACAGGCCATCCGTGAAGAGAGGATATTGTCCTGTTAAGCCTACAGGGGGCGCCTGTATTTCAGGTTACTCTCCCTCACTGTCTCCACGAGCTGTGATGAGCGAGAGCAGGTGCTGATTGGACATGACAGAGACATTTTGCAGGCCCATAAATCTGGATTCAAGAAAGAATGAGAGAGA
>CALSCE010009814.1:1229880-1247310 GCA_943593645.1 Bovichtus variegatus
AAGGAATGGTGGTGAAGACAACAACTCCCATGATTCAATGCTACTTCACCAAACTATCTTTGGCATTGTTTTGATTGAGCTAAAGTGTTGGTTAACCACTAACCCTTATGTAAAGCACAACAGGAAATATCGAGGTCAGCAAAATTGATTTCTGCACATGTCCATATATCGTACGATAAGTCGTACGTGATTATCGTGACCTAATTGAGCCTGTTCCCCGGTCGAGTTGCTGCTAAATCCACCATTGCTGAATATAAACAAGATAATTGTGGATTCTCCACCCTGCTCAAAATCATACCCGTCACCAGAATTTGTTAATGGCTTCCATGAAGGCAGGATACGCTTATAAGGTTTTGGTTTATATTTGTCTAGGACTGCATGAGCAACCGAATTGTATCCAGCATGCTGTGCCATATCAGAATAGTAACAGAGATATTCTATACTATTACTGACAAGTTGGGCTTCACAAGTGAAGTGCCAGGATTCAGAATATTCCCTGAGGCTAATGGTCTACGATACTATAATCAGTATGAATAATGACGCCTAACATATGTGGGACAAAGTAAACAAATAATATATATGCCGTTATGATAAACAAAGCAATGTGAAATATGAGCCGACACGTTCTGCTCCAGCATTCACACGATGAAACTGCGAGATGAGAAAACGTTGTGCAGGTTTGTTGTGGTCTGTCTGCTGGCGTCAGGGCAGAGGGCACAGCATGTGCACAACATGGCGCTGCTGATTCCAGGCAGGTGCCACTGCTGCCGTAACTCTACACTAATCCCGGGCTGATCGGCAGTGGAAACAGTACAAACTGACCCGAGACAAACTGGGGCACCTGCCTGCGCTCGCACCGCTAATGTGAGACCCCGACGAAGATGCTTTGATTTCATGCCTCCCCTTTTCCCCCCGGATCTCATTATGAGAAGGTCATCGCGAGGCCATCATTGCTGCGAGGCTAAGCACAGACGAGACGGTGAAACTGGGCGATACATAGAAGTGAACACGAGACTGGAATTTAAAACATTCTTATAAGACAAGAAGGAATCCATCAACACAAATGCATCTGTAGATGTCAAGTCAGTGTGACTGTATGTCTCCATTAAGGCGAGACGCGACAGACAAAATCAGGTTTTTTCATGCACTGGTCAATTTTGAGAGTTCAGGCTTTTTGTCTTTTTTCAGACTATTGGAAAGAAAACACATCCAGGATTTTATTTGACTAACTTTGTCTGTTTGTGCCTGTAGATTTCTCCTGAATTCACCAAAAGTGACATCACATAAAGCCTCATTTGCATATTTAAACATAACATCTCAGAAAACTTGTAATATAAAAAGTAATTGTGTTTATGCGAGTGATGAACTGGGGAAGTTTCAGGGTGACATCTATGAGTTAAATGTTTTACCATATTCACCTGCAGAGTCTCCCCTTAATGTTGTTGTATAGTGCATGCAAAAGAATATCAGAAATAAGCGAAATATAGTTTAACAAGGCATAACATCTTTATTGTTATACACATAACTTCATCTCCAAAGACTTTGCACAAATCAGTGGGGTAACATGAACCTTGAGATATCAAAAGTCTCCCGCAGTTCCTCGTTATATCCTGAAATACTCAAACAATACATCTGCCTTTCACATCCCCAAATGGTACATACAGTACAACCAATTAGAAATAAACTATTTTTTTCCACTGTCAAACATTATCATATGTGCATTACATGACCAATTACAAACAAGTTATATTCATTGTCAAAATACAGGTGTGCAAATTGTTAGAAAAATACCAACTCATACCAGATTCTGGATTGTGCTCTGTAAAAATCCTTACAAATAGTATATAATATCTATATATAAATGACTCCAACATGCAATGTTGCATTTCAAAAAATATCCCATAAACAGGCTGCTCTGTTAAACCCTCCGAAACGCCGTCTCCACCATGCTCGTGTGAAGACCGTTAAAACAAGCAAAGAGGGCGTGGCGGAGAAAGGGTGAACAATCGTTACTTAATAAATCACATTTGTTTTTGAATAATTTAGTGTCCTGGTCTGCTTTTACTGTCTGTTCCACATGTTGAATATATTTGAACAGTTAGTTCTGTGGACATTTTTGAAGCGTTCTCCGGATGTGACGCGCTGCTCGCTGTGTAACAGTTGAACTTCCAAACTGAAATGCAGCAAAGAAAACCTATCGATATTAAAGCCCTTTTTTTTTTTTTTTTTTTTTTAATGATGACCAATGTTCACAAACACATCAGTTTACATTGAATAAATAATTAACCTCGGTAGTGGCGACAGTAAAATGCCAACCATATAAATAACCACTTTTTAAAATCAAAGAAACTCATGCCATACCTGCAACAAAGACTACAAACGGCTACGATGAGGCTCGTTAAAAGCGCGATTCAGGTGATGACAACAGTCAAAGTATCCCCCACGCGACAAAGTTAAGACAAGGATGGCATCTCTTCCCCTCCCCCCCCTTCCTCATCTCTTTGAGGTAAACAGAAGTACTGTTAAAGACTTTTAAAGGCATCTCTCCGTCTCCCTGGTGCCACATTCCCCATGGCCTCAACCTGAATAAATTCAACCTCCACTGTCCGCGCGTCTCGATCCGGCCTGACTAGCACGCGAGCGCCGCTGGGCCTACAGAAGCAGCGGCGTGACGGCGTCTTTGCACTTTTAGTGGTTTACTGAAACATTGAAAGCAAAGAATAGAACGAAGGAATTAAAGCAAAATGGTTCATTGACATGTGCAATGAAGTGATTTTCCTTCCGATTTAATAAATAACATAAGACATTTGTTACTTCGCTCTCACAGAGCTCGGTAGCTTTTAAAGTGTGAACCTCCTTCCTAAACACAACCAGGCTCAAAACCAGAATATTCAAATTATGAGAGTCTGACAAAATAAATGGAACATAAGGATTTATTTTATTATTATTATTATTATTTTTTAATATAATGGTACAAACCCCCCTTCTTTTATCTTTTTTGGCAAAATATACTATAAGCTTTTCTTTGAAAAAATAAAACATATTGCACTTTCAGTAACATGAGTAATGTCAAATTACAACTCAACTGTTAGAGATGAGTAACATTTCCAAAATAAAAAGTAATTTACTCATTTTGAGAGGAGGAGAAATTTCCTTTTTCAACTACTAGCAGGTAACATTCAGAGAACAACAACGAACAAAAAAAAAAAAAAAAACAAGATGTTCAAACTGTACCATGCACGGGGAGTGTTTCAGAGCAGTGTATCCTGGGTTACAATGGACGGAGCTCGAGAAAGCTGCGGTGGTGATTGGGTAAACGGAGTAAGACTGGCGAGTGACCGTGCTAGCACTGACTGCTGCTGGCAACGGCCGTGCCCAGTTTCCTGTTGCAAGAGTAGTGTGAACCCCAGAAAAACGCTCCCAACACCGGAGCACTCGCCGCGACTGTCCCCCCCTCCCCTCCCCTCCCCTCCCCGGCCGCCGGGCTCACATCTCCCCATCAAAACGTCAGATGGCAAAATAGAAAGGCAGCTGTTTGCTCCCGTCATCTAAAAGTGCATCTCCACACTCGTCCAGCAAAGTCCGTCAGCCCGCCGCTCTCTCTGCCAAGGCAGCGGGCCACGGAGACCAGTGCTTGGATCAGCACACGTGTGGGTTTCAATTACTTCTTTTTTCAGACTGTGTATGTTTGGTTGCATTTTAAAACTTTTATTTTACTTTATTTATCTCACTAGACACGACATTTCACCTCAGCTGTCAGAGAAGCCAGAGGAGTGCTAATTGACAGGGCGGGCCCTGAAGAAGGCCCGTGACAGGTTGGTGGTGGTGGTGCCTTCACTTCCTGATGCTCCTCGGTGTCACGCTGGTTCCTAAACACCTACGGCCGCCCCGTGTCTCACTGGCACCATTTTCCATTTTTTTTCAAGGCCGGCGATGCAACTGTACCGGTTGCCATGGTTTCACTGCAACATAACAACAGTTGGTTTGGATTTAATTGGCACACGGAGAAAGAAAACGGGCAGATTCGTCTTTGTAAATACATTAATACAGAGGTTTTCAAAGTGTGAGACTGTGGGGCTCCCCTCACACAAAGCTTTGGTAAAGGGTCTCTTCACCCCCGCAAAGTTTACCTGCTTTGTTTCGCTCAATTCCTGGATGTCTATGGTATCAGGACTTTGGTGTTTGGTCCCATAGACACTCAAGATAGTTTCATATTGCTTTGTGACTTCAGACCACACCAAATGCATGTAAAAAAAATAAATAAATAAAAAAATAAGGTGTGTCCTAAGTCATTTTTCAGTTTCTGACTCTGGGAAAATGTGAAAAACTGTAGAAATCCCCAAAATTGCTGCATCTCTGAGCGCTCTTTAACTAAATCACACTTTTCTATCAAGAGCTGCAAAGAATAAATCGATTAATCGACTGGTTGTCAGCTCTTAAATTAATCGGCAGCTAATAGTATTTTTATAAAATCAGTTTGAGTAATTTTTAAAGAAAAAGTTCTCTGATTTAAGCTTCTTAAATGTGAATATTGTAATATTTTTACTTTTTCTTTACTCTGCTATGACAGTAAACTGAAAATCTTCGAGTTGTGGACAAAACGAGACATTTGATCGACATTTTTCCACATTTTTTTGACTTTTTGTAGAGCAAACAAATCGATTAATCGGAAAAAACAATGAAAATAATTGTCAGTTGCGGCTCTACATGTGATCTTCTTTCACATCTCGTGCCTGAGCCTCAGGGAGACGCACGCACGCCTCACTTTGAAAACCTCGGCATTCATTCTGCTCCGTGTTCATTTTTTCTGTCGGGGAAAATAAATGAACTTACCGTAGAAACAGCATCATCATGTCAGAAAATGGACAAATATAATTGCAAGGCCAATATTCAGCAGCATTACCATAGCAACAAGGACCGAGTTTGGACCCTGCAAAAAAAAAAAAAAAAAGAAGATATTAAGATCAGATATCACATAATAATGTACAACAACAATCAAATGAGAGGAACCGCACATCTTCACATAACAAGGTTATTAAGACACAGGCAGCGTTAAAGAGTTTTACATTTAGAGAAATACGCTCGTTGGCTTTCTGGCCAAAGTTAAATTGATACTTAGCTTAGCTTAGCACAAAGACTTGAAACAGGGGGAAACTGCTAGCCTGTCTCCGTCCAAATGTAACAAAATCTATATATTACACTTGCAACTGGGACCAATTCCCAGTCCAGATTGTCATTATTTCACTTCAGATTTGTTCAAGGTTGTAGCACCCAATAATGTAAGCATTTTCTGAAAATGAGTTAGGTTTATCAGGTTAAATCTGTATAAATATTCGTAAAATATGAGTCAGGACGTGCATACAGTCTTTCCACATAAACGTCTGTCTATACAGGAAACCACTTGATTGGGTTGAGGAAAATATTGTGGTTTGGGTTAAAACGACTCCAGAAGTTAAGGATTACACTCACAGTGCACCACTTTTCATAGGAATAGCTACAAACAATAATAAACAATAAATAAGTTTGGTATTCCCATCCCTAGTAAAGACACAAGAGTGCTATCAATCTTCTCATTTTACTTTTATAAAGAAAGCGAATAAGCGCATTTCCTGCATAAAACAACTGTTCCCATCCTGCAACTGACGCTTACTGTTTCTTCCACGTTTTCTGCAATCTCCATACTGGCTTTCTTTGCGTCTGCGAGGCTCTTTGGCTTTAGGGAATCCTGCTTCCTGAGTTTCGGGTCGCTCTTGTTCTCCCGTAGGGAGGCTGGCTTAGGAGGGACACTGTAGGATTTCGGGGGTTGCGGGGGCATGCGTGCCAGGTCCAGGATGCTCGGCTCTTCTTCTATGTCCTCCTCGGGGTCCGGGGGTGGAGGGACCCTCGTCGGGGCCTTGACGTAGTAACTGTGGTACTCGGTGTGGAGCTCGCCGTTGACTGGAACTGCGGGAGGCTGCGGAGGAGGAGCGGAGGCCGCGGCAGGCTGCTGAACCTTAGCGGGTTTCGGTGGAGCCTCGGCGTGCACATGGGAACCTCGGGGGCCATCGGTGACGGACGGCCTCTCCTCTTTACTCAGCTTTCTACTTGACCGCTCATCCTTGCTCGTCTTGTGACTCGACTTCTCTTCTTTGCTCGACTTGCGGGAAGGTTTTTCCTCCTTGCTGGTTTTGCGGCTGGTGCTGTTGGCGAGCTGACCTTTCTTCTTGCTGGAGTGAGGCGAGGGGGGAGGCGTGGCTACAGGACTGGCCACAGGGGAGCGGGGAGGAGTGGTACCTTTACGGTAGAAGTGCGGAGACTTTTCCTTCTTTTCCACAGGGACCTCTTTAATCTCCACAGGCTCCTTCACTGGTTGTTTTAAGTAGTCGGGTCCTGCAGAGATGAGAGAAGTGACACACATTAACATAATGAACACATGCCTAAAGCTGTGCACCTGCACGCTTTGAACACATTCATCATTTAAATGATCTGATGCGTCTTTAAACAGAACATACACATTTTGGGAAGTAATCATGAAGCCAGCACCAGCAGGAGTGTGAGTCTAACTTTCATTAAGAAAGCGAATAAGCATTCTTCTTATACCTCTAAAGTATTTTGGTAATAGTTTCAGAACTGTGGAACTTCACAGGGATTTAACCCTCATAAAAAAATGGACATTTAGCTCTGTGACATGAATATAATGACAATACATGAGAGGCCCAAACACCTGCCTCATTCATACCCTAATTCAAAATGCTCCATTATCTGAGGTTCAGCACCAACACCAATGCTATTCAGAAATGTCGAAGCCAGATGAGGAGAAATCTTAATTTGCTATCCATCCTGCCCGAGCTGCGCTGGCCCTAAGCACAGTTGAACTTTCAATTAAAATATTCATGAATCAACATTATATATGCAATCATTCTGCAAAGACTGGGAGAGACGGGGGGGAAACAGAGTGATTAATGCAGGGTCACAAACACCATCTCACAAAGGAAGCCTCCTCCCTCTGCAGCCTCATCTTCATCATCAGCCATTCTCTTTTATCAGGACGTTGTTTGTCACATCAGACCTCGGCATCCAACCGACGCGGCTGCACAGATAAAGAGTCGACCTCGTGGTGCAGTGATGCTCGTTCTTTGTCTGGGGCTCGTACGTATCACAAATACTTACGCGTTGGTGAACACAGACACTCAGGTCTACTGCATCTCCTCTTTTAACTTTATGTTTTGAATTTTCATTTTCTTTGTGGACTGATTATGGTCCATCATTTCCACTAATGTCCATGTCCTCTAATGCGTGAACCAAATGGCCTGAACCTGAATGTAAATGCCTTTTTGCAGGCGAGGAAAATGACACTATCTGTCCCTTTGTTCGGTACTGAATTAATATTTATCAGGCTCTTTGTTGGCCTGTTTTTTTAAATGTCCACCTGGAATGAGCAGAGAAGCCGCAGCCCATATAGACGATGTGAAATACAGAGAAATAAATCTAGAAAATATATAATATATAAAAAGCTTTTGCTTTTCACTCCTATTCACCCCCACCACACACTGTATACAGAGTCAGTGACTGTTTACTTGCATAAAATATTCCTTTTTATACCCTTTTTTTGAAAAAAGACAATATTCCTACTGAGCTGTTTACATGGCTAATGAAAATTAATATTCCGCTAATATTACCATATACATACATGCAGCCATCAAAATGGGATTTTTTTCAGCCTCCTTTTTGCAGAGCAGCACAATGACTCCAGCTGTTTCAGACTTTGATTGTTATGGAGTATGCATGGCTGCATGTAAATGGTAATATTAGTTGAATATACATTTCCATTAGTCATGTAAACAGCTTAGTAGGAATATTTTCTTTTTCAGAATAAGGGCAAAACCCAGAAACGATTCTGTTCATGTTGGTGCGTTCAGTATCGAGTTTAAAGGCAGTTAATCTCAGCGAGATAAATCAGAAGGATTAAGGAGACGCCTCTTATATGCATGCCACATATTAAGTTTGCTCTGTAATTGATTTAGATTGGACACTCATCCCGTCTTGGAGCATTTGTGCAAACATCAAATGCAGAAAGGAACAAATGTTTGCAATCCCACATCAGCGTAAACGGCCTTAACGCAGAATCTTTGGGCCTCAGTACTCATAAGCCCAAAGTATTTTTCAGCCACATTCATAATTTGTTTCATAACCGCCACAACCAATAAGACCCACTACAAAGAGACTGGGGGGACATTTGAACATCTGCGGGGCTTAATATATCCGCCCAGCTTAATTTCACACCATAACTCAATAAGAGTTAGAGCTTCGTGGGCGGGCCTGAGCCGTTTCACGCTGTTTGGGGACAGATTCCTGCGAGAAGTTCCAGACATTTTCAGAATCGTTCCGGGCACTAAAATGACCCCCGGCCTCACACACACACACACACACTCACACTCTCACATAGTGGTGCAACACCAGCAGTTGAAAAGCACTTCCACCTCTGAAGCCGGACGCCAAAAATATGCTGAACGGGATTTTATTCGACACGGGAAAGCTGCTGGAGAATCTTCCGTTTTAAAATAAAACTTGGATCCAATCACTTGGTTGTTTTGTAGATGTTTCAGCGTGTGTATCTTGTTGTGACGAGCGAGTGAAGATTTATTAGATTTACTCTACACGGAATCCTGCCAGGACAGCTGGAACATGAACTGGGACTGAAATGCTCGTCGTGTTTCTTTCATCTCGACATTGATCAGCTGGGCAGCCTGCAGCCTCTCAAAGCGGGTCATTAAACTGGGCCATGAGCAAAACAAAGACGCTCAACGCAGCGACAAATAAACGCTCGGGCTGAAACTATTTTCATTATCGATTAATCTGCTGATCCATCCCAGTTTAAATGTCTTGTTTTGTCCGTCCAAAGCCCCAAAATATTCCCCTTAATATGACATGAAACAGAGAAAATGATCAGAATAGTTGCCGATTATCTTTTGACCGATCAGCTAATCGATAAGTCGATTCGTTCCTTGATTGTAATCTCTAATGAGCACAAATGAATGGCAGCATTTATCTTTTTATCTCGTCACCGTCTCTTTGAGGTTATCACAAATATAAGCTTTTCTTTAAGCTCTGGTTGCCAGTTGTCTTCATGTTAATCCACAGAACATTTTCTGCTCCAGTGTACTCTTAGCAAAACACACGTGCTGACACACACACTGACACACACACACACACACACACACACGATCACATACTCTCACAAAACATACCGGATCGGCAGTTTAAACCCAGCCTGACCCCCACTGACCTGAATATGAGATGAACAGCAGCGGCAAGAGGGGAGCGTCAGTGTGAGTGCGCATGCAGGGATGTGTGTGTGTGTGTGTGTGTGTGTGTGTGTGTGTGTGGGGGGGGTAGTACAGTGTGTGCTATTATCACATCTGTTGCCATTGTGCATCATTCTAGCTTCAAAGGAAGATGCATACCGGGACAGTAGCATATAATCCAACCAGAATTTAAAAGCCATTCGGCAACTTTTTCCAGAAAGAACAAAAATCTATTTTCATTTTGACACCTATAAAGCATTCTAAACATACTTATACTGCTTTATAATCTGCTTATAGTGCAGTATAATTATACAATTATAAGCACTCATAGATAATCACAATGCTCTATAATAATAAAGCATTTTATAATCTTTGTCAGATGTGCAGAGCAGCCAGCAGGGGCAGAAATATACATTACTGTCATTGTCTATATGTCAAATATAATCATATCTTCCAAGTGGCAGTGAAGGGCATTTTCTTGGTTTGTGTTCTTTGTTTATTTATGGTTAATTTGATCATAGATTTGCGTCTTTTCACATTCTTATATTGATATACTGAGTTATATACGTATTAGTCTGTTCTGTGGGTTGTGATCGCAGCATGGTCTTTACACGGTTATATTTAATATTCATGACTCAATTTCTTTCAGATTTTCCCTTTCTTCCTCCTACTCACACAGGCAGATGGGCAGCCATCACGATAACAGTAGGCATAATGAATGAGTAGCCGAAAAATATCAGCAAAATCCAATTTCGTGCATCCCTAAAATAATAATGCCGTATCCTTGAGAAGTTGCTTCACACCTTTGAACTTCATCTGAACTTCTTGAAACTAACTCCGCGACACCTGCTGCTATGAATATAAAGCGGCACCTGCTCATGTCTGCTTTTCAGCCCTGACAGGTCCAGGTGTACCTTGACTGGGTCAAACAGGGCGGACTCGGATCCCTAACCCCCCCCCGCCCCCCCCCCCACCCGGTGACCGGCTGAAGGAAGGGACAGCTGCTCTGCGTCAGTTCTGGAAGAGAGGGGCGAGTGTGGGGCCGAGCTCCTCAGTGCATAAGGATTTCAGCTATGTCTCCATTAGGCCCCTGTGAGCACACATACGGCACCAAATATAGCCCAATTAACGTCACTCCGCAGGCCCCGCCCCGCTAACCCTCGCTGCTCCCCCTCCAGGGTGCTGTGTGTGAACCAATCATAAAGGTCAGGGTCCTATTCCCTGTGACCCTCTCTTCCCTTTTGAAGTGCACACTCCCAATCTGGGCGATAATCTGCTATGAGTCTGAAATGCCAATTACAAACAACAAGGGGTTTAGACCCCTGGTTGTTACCCTGGAGAGGACTTATTAGAGGCTGTGCGGGATGGGGGTAAGTGGGAATATTTCCACTGTGGAGGTAGACAGGGAGGAAGCAAAGCAGATTAGTTCGGGAAAGTCACACAAGTTAATGCTCGGCGATCAGGTCGAGCAGCTTCGTCGCTCTGCAACACTGGGATGGACAAATACACAAGGGTGGTGCTCATAGTGGCAAATAGGGGAAACTGTTTACACTCAAACGTGATTCAACCTGCTAAACAAGCTGAAAAGTAGGCCAAGATTCACCAAACTGCTCTTATATTCTGCAGGAATCTCATTTATATCAATCCAGTGATCCACATTCTCTGCTGCCCGCACCCATAAAGACTTTCATAAAGGAATAAAATGAATGTATGGAAAATGGGGTTTGGCTGTTAGCAGGTGCCTGTCTGTCTGTCTTCTGGCTGGCTTTACCAGCCACGCTTACGTAATTGAACGTTTAAGCGCCGCGGCTCAGATGTCGCCCCGCGCTGCACATTATTATGACATCGCCTGTTTCTCATTCATGATCTGACTTATAAGGCAAGGACACTCTCCGCCGCAGACTTGTGAACCAGGAGATCAGCCGGCCTGCCAAGCATGATGGCCGCTTTCCACAACACAAACATGCCGCAGGAAGTCTCTGGCTGAGTGCAGGGACATGCTTGAATGGGTCCCATTGTCGATCCCTTTGTCACCCACCGTTCTGTGGTGGCTTTTGGCAAGGGCCCAAGGTCGGCCAGCTCATAGGCCTAAATATATTACAAACAGTGGACGAATGCTTGTAAAGATCTTACACGGTGAATAAAAATACACAGACATGTATGACATGGCACTTCTGGCACTCCTGTCCATCCAAACGAAGGCGATAGAGCAATGAAAAAAACATTCAATGTATGAGTTTGCTTTGTTGAAATTCTTACAAAACTTAGAACACTTTTCAAGGACTTTTCAAGGACTTCAAGGCATTTTCAAGGACTTTTCAAGGACTTTTCAAAGACTTTAAGGCATTTTCAAGGGTTTTTCAAGGACTTTTCAAGGACTTTTCAAGGACTTTAAGGCATTTTCAAGGGTTTTTCAAGGACTTTCCAGGCCCAGTTCCCTCAAACAGGGTTCCTGCAGTTTAAGGGAAGTTAAGACTTTTTAAATGCCGCTCAAAATCAAATTTAAGACCAATTTCTGCGCAATGTTTCCTCTATGCGGATCTGCGTGACCTTAATGCTTAAAGAGGCATTTAGTAAACTTTCTTCAAAGAAAAAGAAGTTATAAATTATTTTGAGATTTAAACTAAAAACTATTAATAAAAACGTACTTCCCATGTCGTAGCATTTTTTAAGACAGATTGATTTAAGACATTTTGAAACCAATTAAGGTCTTATTTTGAGATTAATGAATTCAATGTGTTATTTAAAATCCAAGGACGCAACACGCATCGAGGTTAATTATTGTTACAACACTGAGAATTGTTATAATAAAACTATCAGGCTTTACAGAAGCTCACAATTAAAAAGCGAGAGAGGCTTGAATGTGTGAACATCTGGTAAAAATAATATCAAAAGAACTTCAATATCTATTATCGCACAAAATATATAAATTCAAGCACATTTCAATGACCTTTGTCTATTTATGACTATTTTCAAAAACTTTCAAGGCCTTGATTTACGTCAAATTCACAAACTTTCAAGGATTTTAAGGACCCGCTGGAACCTATACTGCCTTAACTGGTTAGTAGGAATGTTTTGTTTTTTGTCAAGGCAGGATTATTTCTCCAAAAGACAAAATTGGTCAAAATCTGCTCCTAGAAAATACCCGATTTAACCAAGAAGGGTAAAAAACAAGGCAACGCTTCATTAAAGACTCAATTCTGATTCACCCTCTTCTGGTGTTGCCCTTGTGTTGAACCTGTTGGACCCAAAAGGATTCGTCCCCTCACTATTTGTGTAGTATTGTATGTCGGGCGGTGCCTCGTTAAACTCCTCTTACCTTGTAAATGAACTAAACAGAGTGGAGCAGGGTGGAGTCGACACCCTGCGATGGCAGCGTGGCCGTTAAACCTCCGCGCAGAGGAAAGATGAGACGCGTACACGCTGTACCTGCAGGACAGTTTCACACTCCACTAAAGTTTCATATGAGCAACTAAAAGAACAGAAAACATTTTTGCTTTTCTCACTTCTTTTTTTTTTTTTTGGCAGAGTTCATGGCTGCAAATTTTCGCGAGTATTCTGCGAGCTGTTACAGCAGATCGCTGAGAGCAAAGACGAGGCTCCGACTCCAGAATCCAGCCGCTCACACGCCCCTAACGTGGCGGTAAAATCCTCAATACCTTCGATTACAGTCCTGGAACAACAAACCCCACAACAAGCTGCTTACTTATAAACAACCCTGCTCAGACTTCATGCTTCATACAAAGCAGCCACTTCATAAAAACATGTTTGAATGGACACATTAGTTGCTAGAGGAGGGTGTAGATATAAATTAAGATATATATAGATTAAATGTCCCACTGCCGGGGGTGAACACAGCCCCCCCCCGCCCCCTACAGGCTTCTGCGTGAGGACGGTAACACGTGTTACTTTCCATCGGAGACAGTTGACTTATATTATAAATCTACTTCCCTCGATGATGTCATTCTTTATACGTTCTGCCCATCGCTTGTTTTTAAGGTCAATAAACACGGATCATTTCTCCCGTGTGTGCGGGATCATTGAAATCTGTCTTCAGTGAACTGGCGCCGTTTGTGTTTGTTGTTGAAGTTACCTGGTTGGTAGAAGTTGGGGGAGAGTTCCCTAGCAACCGCTCTGGCAATCTCTGAGTCGTGCACAGCAGAGATGGCGGCCTGGTCTGCAGCCTCGCTTTTTGTCCTGGCATGGGCCGTTCTGGAAGAAAACACAAACACAGACAAGAGTCAATCATTGATCGATCAATCCGTCGACTGTTCTCTCAATTAATTGCGAGAAAATGTTGAAAAATGTCGACCAAATCTCAACAGAACGTCTTTGAATGTGTGTTGATATTCAGTTTACTGTCATAGAGGAGTCAAGAAACCAGAACATATTCACATATTCATTCTTTAAGACAATCACAAACAGATTACCAACAATAGTTGCCGATGAATTTATTAGTTGACAATTTATCGATTAATCTTTGCAGCTCAAATAAAAATGTTTGAAGAAAGTGCGACAGAGAACTGCACAGACACACAAACACATGTTTGAGGCATCGTGACCCACATCATCATCATCAGCTTCCCTCCACTGTCTTTTCTCTTCCTCCTCCTCCTCCCTGACCCTCCGGTCCTCCCTCTTCCTCCTCGTCTTCGAGCTGCATCACTCAGCCCGTCCCTCCCCTTGTGCTTCTATCTCAAATCCAAATCCTGATTTTCCAAATGGAGCGCAGCCACATCCGAGCAAGACTTTAATCCAGTCTAGAGCACTGCAGCACTGCTGGACCGCACAGGAGCAGCGCCAAAAGGCACAGACACACACACACACACACACACACACACACACACACACACACACACACACACCTAAACACATATCATATCATGTATTCAGCAGGTGGTGTAGTGAAGGCTTAGGTCTGGATCCCGTCTCCGTCAGCGGTAGCGCTGCAGCTAACGACTATTTTCATTATCGAATAATCTGCAGATTATTTTCTAGATTCATCGTTTGGTCTATAAAATGTCAGAAAAAAGTGAAAAATGTCCGTCTCAGTCCCTCAAAGTCCAAGGTGACGTCTTTAAATGTCTCGTTTTGTCCGTCCAAACCCCAAAGATATTCACTTTAATATGATACGATATCAAATCTCCATATTTGAGAGGCTGAAAACAAAATTATTTTAGGTGACTGATGAGGTATAAAGCTAATCTATACAATAATAAATAAAATATTACGAAATTACCAACATCTTGGGAACTCTCCTCTGGAAAAGGTCCATCTACATTGAGGCTAAAGTAAAATAAAAGACACTTTAAAAGACTTAGTGCCCAAACATCAGCCTGCATGCACATCTACTATACTGATGCTCAAAAACTAAAAAGGCAGAAGATTATTTCTTTCTGGAATAAATGTGAGCTTAGCATTAGCACGGGGAGGTATTATGGGAGCGCACCATGGCGAGACAGACAGACAGACAGACAGACGGCCGGGGGTGACCTGCTTAACAAATCCCTTGAAAACTCCACTGAAAGATACTGTACATGTAGACATGCTCACACAGAGCCATAAGTGTCGGATGCTGCAGCCTCCCACCAGACTCCCTTTAAAAAAAGGCCTAATTGTGCAACAATATGAACTGCATCAGTTAAAGTCAGTGGATTAGTCACTTGTACCCTTTTTACCACCAAAATTTGTGCAAATATGCAGGTTTTTATCATAGAAACACTGGAAAACCCGCAAAAAAATAGGCGACAGACTGCTAGCGGGCGAGTTATGCTTTACTGATTTGAGTTTGGGATTTAATAAACTGTGAAAATGTTACGGTGATTACTTATTTTTTATATCCGTTACTTATTCAGCCTCTTTCAAACTCTCAAACCAGCGTTGGTGATTGTTGGACAGTGAAAGACGAACAAAGACGCTTTTTATGAGTTTTATTTTTGCTTCTGTTGACTTTGAATGAAGCTAAATTACCGTTTCTGTCAATGAAGTCTGAATTACAATTGTTTTTATTTATTATATATTGCCATCAACATGCGTCTCATAGCATTGCGCTGGTTTAAAATGAGCGCGTCCACCCGGGTGTCATGTTCAATCACTAAATACCGTGACGCCTGTTCGCCCCGGGAATGAATGCAGATTGAAACGTTTCCGACTGAAGACATAAGCCAGATGTTAGCGGGTGTTGTGTCCAGTGGGGAAGAGAACTTACTGTAGACAGTTCGTGGACCTCTTACACAACCCATGACAGTGCAACATGAAATGCAAAGATCCAGATGGGCTGTAAGTATTGACAGCTGTGCGATGTGCACTGCTTAACCCCACTCATACATCTTCCTCTCCCACTTTCCTTCACCATCCCTTCTCTCTCTCAATCAATGCTCCTGTTCATTCTTCATCTGTCTATTGATGCTGCATCTCCTCATCCTCATCCTCCCCTCCCTCCCTCCCGCCACATGTATTTCTGTCAGAGTGACCCCAGCGGACAGATGTCTCTATTTCAGACTCTTTGGACTCTGGGCTGTCCTGTTTTTGACGGGCTGGGACAGTGAGACATTAAAATGCATGAGGAGCCATATGCTGGCGGGAGAGACGGACAGTCCCCTCTCCCCGCATCACACACAGACAAAGGACACACTCAGACTGTGTTTATTACGGCCTCTGGAAAACTGACCAGCTGCAGATAAAAATAAAGATTGAAGAAATTATAAGTATATCACACAATGCTTCGCTTCTTACTATGAGTATTACAAACACGTCAGTGTGGCTAAAAGCAGCTTCGTGGTCTTACTTAAGAGCACTTCCCTGTTAAAAACTGACATTAAAGCATTCCTGTTACATCACACCTCTGACACGCAGACATCCACTTGCCACACATGCTACCGCAAGGACATGCATGCTTCTATTTCTGAAATGTGTGAACTGTGCAGGCAAATGAAAGGCGTCATGAATGTATACAGCGTGCCCATGACATGTCCTAAGGATCTTAACAGTTCCCTTTAGGTACAGTGGGCATAAAGTCACGGGCAGACAGGAAGCGATGCAGACTGTTCACAGACAGGACGTCTGGTGGTGGGAGGTGAAAGGCAGAGAATGATGGGAGTAGAGGTGCGATAGAGGTGTGATAGAGCAGCGGAACGAGAGTGAAATGAAAGGCGAGAAAACATGGGCATGTGGAGCGTAGAGACGAAAGGGTTGGTTGAGTTTCTTCCAGGCATCGGAGAGTTTTAATCAAACTAGCGAGCGACACCGGCACCTTCCACAAAGCATGGACTGTTAAACCTGCAATAATACAGTTGTTGTCCACTTGGGGGCAGCGCAACAAAATGTAATCAAAACATTGGCATATTATCGTCGAATATTCACTAGCTGTGTACCAAAACAAGGAGCTGAAAGAGGACAAAATGCTTCGTATGGCAGAGGGAGAGTGATGATAACACATTACAGCCATTGTCAATGCAAAAATATCGCTTTAATATGCATTACTTTGTGTCTTGCAGTGCCTGTCGACGATGTGCAGAAGAAGACAGACAAACGCATTGTTCAGGCCAAATGATGTAATGCATTGTCACACATACAAGGCAAAAACAAAAAAGTCTGGGTAAACAACAATATGCAAGCTCACGATTGACCTTTGTAAAAGTTTTAAGTTCTATAACTTGTCAGACAGTCTGAAGCCGATCTGAATACAAAGCAACACCTGTTCACGTCTAGTTCTGGGCTCTGCAGGCGCTCCTGTCTAGTGGAGTGCTGGGGACGGGTCCAAACAAATCAGGGTATTTAAATCCATAAATGCACCTGCTGGCACAAATGCAAATATCACACAAACACACACGTACACACACACAACAGTGTAACAGAAATTTGGATACAGTGTAGAAAGGAGAAAAGACTTTGAAGCAATTCCTTTTGGACTGCAGCTTGAGAGGATATTGATGAAGGCCTGGATGGTTGTTTCATTACTGTGACAAATGACTTGTGTGAAAAGTGTTGAGTCAGTTTGGCAGTCAGCGAGGCGGGCACGGCGCTTTCTCTCTGTGGAATGTGTGTCTACGTGTGTGTTTGAGATAGAGGACGAGGGTGGGAAAAACAAAGAGAAAAGTACAGAACACAGACCAAGAGAGAGGGACAGAAAACAGACAGCAGAGAC
>CALSCE010009814.1:1267418-1299918 GCA_943593645.1 Bovichtus variegatus
TTCAACTTATTCAATTTATTTAACTTAATCAAGTTATTCTACTTATTCAAGTTATTAAAGTTATTGAACTTATTGAAGTTATTCAACTTATTCAACTTATTTAAGTTATTCAACTTATTCAACTTATTTAAGTTATTCAACTCATTCAATTTATTTAACTTAATCAAGTTATTAAATTTATTCAACTTAATCAAGTTATTCAACCTATTGAATTTATTGAACTTATTCAACTTATTCAACTTAAACCAAGAGTGCCACGTAAGCAAAACTGTTGTTTTTTGTGATTTACACTGGACCCTGACACTTGTTTTTGTTGCTGCTGTTTTTTTTATTATTATTTAAAACATTTTTTTATTATTATTATTATTATTATTATTTTTATTTATTTTTTTAAATCATAGGCCACATGGAGGACTTTGCTTTTGTAACACAAGAGGAGCACTTACTCAAAATGTTAAGAATAAATGTAATCTTGGTTGATTATAGTAATTTTTCTAATTTGATCATGTAATCTGTTACCAACCAACCCTGTTATGTAGGTTTTATGGCAATGATTTAAATAAATCGGCCTAAAATTCATGGAAAACAGCCTTTGTATGCGTTACAGATTAATGCATTTCTACATGAACATGTTTCTGCAGTCCAAGCTGTTTGACCATGACAACATGAAGTACCTGAAGAAGCTTCTGGATGAACTGGAGGGCGTGATGGACCAGGTGGAGACAGAGCTGCAGCGGAGGGTCGAAGAGTCGCCAGGTACACGCCATACCTTGTTACTTAGCAACCACTGTACCATTCAGGGGCAACGCTGCAGGTGAAGAGGGTAAAAATGTTAACTAATAGATATCAGCAGGAAACTTCCCCAGTTCTTTACTCACAGTAACACAATTATTTTCTGTATTACACGTTTTTTTTTAAATGTTATGTTTAGATATGGAAATGAGGCTTTATGCTAACTTTAGGTGAATTCAGGAGAAATCTACAAATGGACAAAGTTAGGAAATAAACTGTGGATGTTTTCTTTCCACTAGTCTGAAATAAGAGCAAAAAAAAACCCAAACTCTTGAAATTGACCAGTGAATGAAAGACATGTCTAACCCTAAAATATTCAGTTATGACTAATTATATTACTTGCCAAAGTTTGAATTTTAAATGTCACGTTATCTGTTGCTCTTCCGTCTTCTCCTCTTCCTCTCGCAGAAGAAGGCAGTCAGTCCTGGCTGTGTGGGGATTTCTTCAGCATGGCCGACGTCTCTCTGGCGGTCACCTTACACCGCCTGAAGTTCCTCGGCCTCTCCCGCCGCTTCTGGGGCAGCGGTACCCGCGTGAACCTGGAGACGTACTACGAGCGCGTGGTGCAGCGCCCGGCCTTCAGGAGAGTGCTGGGCCACGTCAACAACATCCTGATCTCTGCCGTCCTTCCTGTGGCGTTTCGCGTGGCCAGGAAGAACGCGCCGGTTATTCTTGGCAGCACTCTGTTGATTGGCGTCCTGGGGGGGGCTACATACCTCGCTTTTCTTTACATGAAGAAGAGGCTGACCGTCTCTATCTGAGGGACAGCAAGTGTTGGAGTTGCTTTGGGACTGGGCGGTAGATACACACAGAGAAATAGGATTTTAGTAATATAGGCTAAGTGAAACAAACCTTAAGTTTCTTGTTTTCTGCTTTGCTGGTTGCACAAAATGCACTTTTAGCCATCGGCTGCATTCCACAGCACACGACCACCTTGGTAGTACATGTTTTTGTTATTTCTTTTAAACCACGTATAAAATATCCATCTGTTTTTGTCAGCTTCCAAACAGCAGCATTCACTTGTGTTATAGTAGAAGGTATACATGAATTAGATGAAGATAAACAGGTTGCAGGATATGCACAATTAAAAAAAACTTTACAGGTGCTGGAAGGCAAGAATCAGACAAAAGAAATAACCTTTAT
The DNA here is from genome assembly GCA_943593645.1 of Bovichtus variegatus. NCBI lineage: Eukaryota > Metazoa > Chordata > Actinopteri > Perciformes > Bovichtidae > Bovichtus > Bovichtus variegatus. The sequence goes on from CALSCE010009814.1 coordinate 1,269,354, forward strand.
TTATTATTTTTGTTTTAAATGTCTTTCCTTAAATTGTGCATCCTTTTGAACAGAGGTCTTCGTCAGGCATTGTAAAAATGTCTGAAAAATAAATTAGATGTCAAAAGATGCCTAAATTATCTTTTAGCTGAGCTAGTCAGATAGATTTGTTTTTACAACCCATATAAGAAAATAAGAAAACGTAGAACTTTATTTATCCCGTGGGAAATTGTTGTGCAGAAACAAAGTAGGAAAGAGTGCAAAATATATATAGTGCAAATATAAATATATATCAAAAATATATAAATATAAACGTATGATACTTGCATCGAATAGCTTCAGATTGTTTGTGTAAATCGTATTTGTACCAATTTAAAAATAGCACATAAATGTACCATTCCTCTCAGAAAAGATAGAAAATACATGTCCAAAAATGTATACTTTTGATTGTATGCCATGCAATTGTACCATAACTTATACATAGTCCACGTAGATTGTCATTCTGATCAGTACTGGTTTATAGATGGGCTGAAAGGTGCACAACACAAGCTTGGTCCGACATCTTTATGTGAACTTAAATCACTATTAAGAGCCTAATATGTGCTTTGTCATTTATCATTTCATTGTCGTCCATACTTGAATGTTAGAAACTTAAAAAAGTACCAAGAAGCCTGCAGCAGTTCTGTGACTGCCAGCATCTAACAAACTGATCAGCCCACGTTTGAGGCTCTGCAGGATCTCGCTATCGCTCACGTTTTACTGTGTGACTGATATTTATATGTAACAATAGCTGAATGGATGCTTTTCCATCCGTCATAATTCAACACCTGTGTGAGAATAAACCGCTCCCAAACAATCTGCAAAGTGCTTCCTGTCCATCATTCAGCGTACAGGCCTTCAACGTGTTAGGATTTCACAGCGAAACACCTAGAAGACATTCAGTCAACTTCTCCAGTGATTTGTTTTCTCAGTCGAAGCTCCAGGCCAGCGCTGACATTCAACATACGCTCCGCTTGGAGTGACGCTCCTCCTCACGTGAGCCCAGCCTCACACAACACAGACACATGTGACGCCCTTCAACAAAGCCTGGCCTTTGTTTCCAGAGTCCACAGGGCTGGCTAGTGTAGCTGTCAAAGAAATGCCTCCCACGTGTTAAAGCCACATGTGAGCCAAGCTGTCAGAAGAACGTAACCTCACGCTAGTGTGAGCTCTGGAAAATCATACCCCTGCAAACGGCAACCAAAATGACATCATTTTTTAGCTACACTGCTATATCACACAGGTGCTATTTTAAGGGAGAAAGGTCAAAGTCATAAAAAGAAATGTGCAAATGTATACATTCTGCAATCCAGAGACAAAGCTAGTGACCTACATTTACAAGTGTTTTTGTGACTTGTTAAAAAATTATTTTAGGTCTTATCCATGCCAACACACACACAAAAAAAAGGAAAAAATCTCATACACCTCTACAGATCTTTCACTAAAGATTGGACCTGTGGGGTAATTTCACAACAGAAACGCTGATAAAGATGTTTTATATTGGATTATATCGTAACGTTATTGACTAACTGGTAATAACCTGCCCTGCGTTACAGATGAAACATTTACACAGTGTGACGTTGAGCTGGAAACTACACGCTCTCCCTGGTCATTAAATAAATACATAAACATTTAGTATAAGATTTAATATATGGCCGATGTGAAACAAACCCCATTAAAAGTCATATTAAAGTTGATTTCAAGACATAATGGCTGCGTGCTACGAGATTAATAGTCATCATTGACACTATACAATTAATCATTTCAAACAGGAAACGTAAAGTTATTCTGCTTCTGCCATTAAATGTCTGATGAATATAAAGAAGCCTCCACTAGGAGTCAGTGTTTCCTCAAACAACACTCCCCTCTGAGGATTGTTAGAAGATTACCATTCATCCCATAACTCACAGCGAGGGGGGCGTGCTCCCTAAGCCTTTGTGTGTTTAAATACTTGTATTACAACATGTAGGGTGGTGTTCATGACATCTAAGCAGGACGGTCAAACGCAGAAATGCACGTGTGTGTGGACTGCTACATATTAGAGCTGCAGTTGCAGCCAAAAGTGATTCATCCCGCTGACATTATAAACCTCTTGTTGGACCTGGACATGGTCACGTACAGTTTAAATGATTAGTCCTGACGTCTCGCTATTCTGTTGTGTAAAATCCAACAGGTGCTTCACAATAATTGGACAAAGTTCTCCTCGCAGGCTGCAAAACAATGTTTTTTTTCTTCTTTATTGCAGAGTCAGTGTCACGTAATATTAGTTTATTACGGTATCATTCAGCAGGTCCAACAAAGCATTTGAATTACAAACAGTCGGTCAAATATTTGTAGGAGCTGCTGACAGCTTTGACAAATTAGCAAAGACATTTAAAGGAGATTTTTCCAATATTTAAAATACATTTTCACTTCTTAGACCTTGAGACACTTTGGAGAGACGTGTCGGTTTCCTCATTGAACTGATCCATCAATCACGTTAGATTACCTGCCAGAAGAAGGTTCATGGTGACATCCACAAAGTGCAATGTGCAGGATGAAGATAATTCAGGGTCGTGGAAAACACCTCTGTCAAGTATTTTCGGGGCCAGATTAGTAAAATGACGGACTTCACTGTCGGTGATAATGCTGAAAAATGTGACCAGTGACAAGCACAGGAAAGGCTTCACATTTTAAGCTTTTCAAGCTGAATAAGGAAACTGTAAAACCTTATGAACTGGGATTTAGGCGTGCATCTGTGCACAACTTCTTTTAAACATCTACAGTAAGTGTTGGGAGAGCAACGTCTTGTGGGTTTAAAAAGAACTGGACATTGGATTAGGTTTAAACGCACAGTACGTCATTTCTGCCGCTACGGGCCTCGCAATCAAAACAGTAGCAAAAGACCGACTTTGTTGAAGCCGTGCAGTGGCGTGGGATCATGGGAGTTGTAGTCTTCATCGTGAAACAACAACCGTTGCCGATGAAAATCTATCTGACGCGACTCAGGCAAAACTCTTCCTCACGGATGTGAAGTTTTACGTTTTGGAGTCGTGTCGAGTTTGACCAAAGTCAACCGCCGCAGGTCGATGCTGAACATCACCTGGGGAGAGTTTTGCATAGCGGGGGTTAACGTCCAGACACGACTGTGTTTCTGATGTTTCGTTCACCCGTACAGTTGCATTTTACGTCGACAATTGCTCACACTTTCAGGCAGTTTCTCCTCAAAGGCATCCGTAGTGTTGTGCACTCAACACAGCGAGAGAGCTTGATGCTTGAAGAATGAAAAAAGAGCTTCAGATTTATCATCAGTTTACTTTTCCTTCTCTGCTCAGCTGGCCAATCACAGGCCTGAAGTCGCGGCCGCGCTCGTCGGATTGTCAGTTTCAGAAAGTTACAGAAATTGTCGGACGTAACCCCCTCATTTCCGCTTGCTTTGAACACACTAGAGCCTTTAATCATTTCATTATTAGACTGTGAGCCTCCAGGTACACGCATAGAAGCTTCAAGACCCCCTAAAGTCGCCCTAAAGAACCCTAAAGCGATCTCAGCGAGGTCTAAGCAGTGCAATGAATGCTGCGTGAATGATGAGAAGCTAAACACTGGCTGACGTCCTTGATGATGTGGCCTCAGAGCTGAGTCACCTCTGCACCAAAGCGTCTGTTGTACTATAACGCGCAGTCCAACGGGTGGATTATTTGTATTCCCATTTAGAGCTTCTTTAAAGCCCGTGGTGTACGTTAGAGATGGAGCCTGGCGACAGGTCAGACCACTAACAGAGAGTTGCATGCAGTTTCTTCGCTGCCATTCAAATAAACAAAAATCAGCGTCTCAGGGCATCACAGACTCCCTCTATTTCTTTCTCCCTTTAACTCCCCTTTTTCCGAACACAGTTCTTCTCTTTTGCTTTTTCCAGCGGGGAGAGTCTACGTCAGAGGGGACGGGTGGGGTGGTGCAGGTGTTTTGGGAAAGCGAGAGTTGCATGGAAACCCCCAGCAGACCCACATGCCCACAGACGGACAAACAGAAAGTGGAGAGGGAAACATGGAAGGCTTGCGGTGGAGGAATGACCGGCTGGAGTTGAGGACAAAACTAAAGAGGAAATTATTTGGAGAAGTAAGGATTTTCGATAATCTTTCAGAGCAGGGATTGAAACTCTCGGGTTTCGGTGAGTGAGGCAGGTGGGGTGATGTCCACAGACAGGCAGGCTGGGTAAACAGAAACCCACGCAGCAGCTGACAGCTACGCTTCATGTGGCTCCTGCTGCAGAGACTGAGTGTGTGGGAGCGCGGAAACTTCTACAGACACTTGTTGCAATCAGGAGGTGCGAGCTGCGTGAGGAGGGGTGGACTCAAAGGAAAGGTGGGACACTGTTGGGGCAGAAGACACCGTGGTTAAACCTGGGGCCTCATTACAGACACACATCCAAACTGCTTGTCCCGTCTTAAGATTCACAGATTAAATCTTCCTATTACAGAAGCAATTCCTGAACTCATGGCTGCGTCTCAGAAATCCGATCTTATCTCGAGAAGTCCGGACTATAACTGTAAAGTCGATTCTTTAATTGGCACTCTCAAGCCCGTATCTATGTTTAGAATATACCGGCAGGCTACTCGAGATGGACAATCCATAAGAAGTCGCCCTCAGCAAAGCGCGTGATGGCGACTGATAGCAGAGCCCCATGCCTCCTCGTAGACCTGAGCCACACATAGCATGTCCATCAAATTCAAAATGATCCGTCTTCATCATTATGTCCGGTCTTCATATTGTTATTTGGACTTTAGGGCAGGCTCTATGCCGTCCTAAGTTAGTGCTGTAATAGCTAAATTCCTGAAGATAAGATAAGATTTCCTAAATGTTGGTAGAAAACATGATTCTGGAACATGTCATCCTGAAGCGAGAGACAGGATTCAGACGTAGTTTCTGTAATGTTTGAGCTGCATCATCTAATATTCTCCATCACGTCAAGACAGAAATAAAAAGATGTTGGAGAAGGCGGAGCTTCCTGTTCCCGTGTCTGCAGCGACGTTAGGAAACATTGCGTAAAGTCGCCGTAGACACAGGAACGACACGGCAAACGAGCGACCTCAGGGAATAGAGCGGCAGCTGTTTCGCTCTTTGCATAGAGCATCTTTGTTGCATCAGTCCGACTCTTATATCTCGCTGTTATTTTTCCTCTCATTGTAACCTTGGCAACGCTACTCAGACTCAATGAGGGAAGATGTCCAAAGCGTGTTGGCACCATCAAAGGACTTCTGAGAAAACCACCGCGCCTTTCCAGAAAGCAGCCGTCACGGCCTTTCAGAGCGTCTGCGATATACTGTTTGCAGAGTTGACAGAGGTGGGATCTCACGGTGTTGACACTACTGTTAAAATGACCCCCCGCCGGCTTGCCCTTCACAGCTTTATGATGAAATCCTGTGCCACCATTCATCCCCACATGTGCTCCTCAAATATTTAAACCCGTCCTACATAAACACCGCGGCGCAGGAGAGATGATACCCGACGGCTGCTGCATTATAAATCTCACGCTCAATTGGCCAGATGTGGCCAAGGCAAACACACCTTCAGCTTTTTATTGTTTTCATGAATGTTCTGTGTATGGTAGGCGTGCCATCGCCATGCAAATGATCCACAGTGATCTCAGCGGGGACCTGAGGTGACGGGAGGAATTACTTTAACAACTTTTTAAGATGTTCTGCGTCCGTTTGACAGGTGGTGTCATTGAGGACATGCGGTACAATTTCAGAGTCACTGCGATTTCAAGTGTTAAAAGTGAGGTAACTGAATATATAAAAGAGAGAGAGACTACATCTGAGGAGGTTAGTGTGCATCAGAGTGCATTCTGGCATCGATACGTCAACCTGGCACAGATTAATGTCACCGTGGCTTTAATGTATCGTCCGTCTCGTCCCGGAGGTCAGTGAAGGTCGCTCCACCTGCTGTGACCGTCACAGCAAACAAACCCGGTGAGGGGGCCGGACGCAGCCCAGGCCATATAAACGGACATCCTAATGTCAATACTGAGCTCACCTCACGCTCTGAAAAACACTTCCTGTCCCATGACCTGGTATAAGGCAATAAGGCCTGAGCTCCTAAGGAATCAGAAACGTTATACAACACGGGTCATGCTAAAACAAGTGAAAGCCAAGACAGATATGCAAAGATATTGACAGACAGTGTACCAACCAAAGGGAATTGATAATATAAGTCCAGACACTGCATGTTTAGAGCCACCTGCCATCAAACTACTGTATTGTTTTTTTTTACCCATTCCTCCAGTCTGTCAGTGTGCGTCAGTCACCACCAACCAGCGATAATGTCACTGCAACTGTGGAGCGATTACTTTTGCAGTGAGGCTCATATGCATAGAAACAGGCCACGTTTATCCACATTACCTCATTTAAATATGTGCAAAAAAGTGCAGGAGCACCAAGATGAGATTTGCTTGGCAGGGCTGCATTTCGTTGCTTTGAGATTTACACAGTTTTTCTTATTTTTAGATCTTATTTGTGCAGGTTTAGCAGCCGCAAAAAGCAGCGCAATTGGAGGATCACGTAGAGATCAACACCGACGGAGTCAAGTCTGTTCCCCTGTTTCTCACATGTTTAGATCAAATGTACGGCTCCACTTTGTGCAATCCAGGTGGTGTAGTAACAGATTACAAGTTACCAGTGTTAAAAATGTAATAATTAAAGTCACTTATTGCTTCATCAATGTAATGCAACTTACATTACTACTTTTCTAACTAATGAAAAGTTCTAAAAGCATCAATTTAAACCAGGCAGTGTATTCAAACTTTTATTAAAAGTTCTTTAATTCAACTTAAATTATGTGGCTCTGTTCATTTTCTATTCCACATATAAGCTTTTTTAAATATTATGAATAAATAATATAACCAGATGTAGTAATCACCAACATGTTGATTAGTAACTCATTTAATTGCACATTTCTTCTCAGTGACTGTCACTCGATTAAACTCATTTTGTGAGTTAATTACTGTTACATGTAACTAGTTACTGCCCAGTTACCATCATTCAATAACATTTCCATGAAAATAGCACTCACGGTGGTTTGAAAACCGTCAGTAATCAGTTACTGCTGACCAGTCATTTTTGATGAAACCACAGGACGTTTGGCTTTTCATGGAGGAAGAAAAACATGAAATCTGGACCAGAGTAATTGTAAGTGGTGTCTTTGTTTAAATCCAGTGTGGCCAATCTGATATGGCATTGCTGAATATGCAAGATGGACACACACACACACACACACACGGTAAAATGTATTTGTTGCTGACTTTGTTTCTGCACGAGTCTGCTCCATCTCAGATCAATGAGGCAGTAGGAACAACACACACACACACACACAGACACACACACACACACCTTTGCTAGGTCATTAACTTTGGCCCCTGATTTAGTCTTAATTGTTGGACAGTAATGTACATTAGTTTCAGTCAAGTTTTGGTAATTAGATTTGTTAGTTTGCGTTCGTCCGTCTTTCAGATCATCGTTTTTTTTTTATTCATAGACGAAAAATTATGTATATTTCGTCACAAAAAGCCTGATTAACTTATTTACTTCAAATCAAAAGTCTTCCTCTGCTAGAGACTGTACTTGTCTTATCAACACAATCTCCATTAGTAAGAAGACATTAGTGAAAACTTTGCACAACAGTGGAAATTCAACATCAAGGCAGCAAAAAAATAAATAAAAAAATCATGTCAGGAAGCAAAATTGATCCAAATCAGCTGAGTCATACGGACCAGCTTGTCCTCCATGACCCGACTCAACAAAACAATCCGACTGTTGTTAGCTGCAAACAGGCTTTCCTGGGGGGATTTTCTGTGACAATGTTAATATCTGAGATGTGTGTGTGTGTGTGTGTGTGTGTGAGATCGTTGCCTGTGTGAGCAGATGCATTTGAGATGTTGGGTCATTCTCTAGTGTGCAACCTTTGAACCGCTGGTGTAGTTCTTTAAATATCCACATATCTTCAAAGAGACATTCAATTTTCAGAGATGGCTCAAAGCTGGAATACTCTCATCAGTGTGTCACAAATTCCACGTCTCCGCTACAAACCAACATGCTATTTCCAAGATGGCTGCCAGAAAAGAGGCTTCATTTGGAGCAGAGCATTTATTATCATCACTGAGCAAATGTGAAAACACGATTAATAGACTCACTTAGTTAGTCTACTCAAGTTGAAGCTACAGTAATTGAACTCATGATTGTTAGTCAGGGCCTGATGGTCCAATACGTGGTTCTGCTTTCTCAGAATTGCAAAGTAAAATAGTTCTACCAACAAACTGTAGAGGTCACTGGGGACAGGCCGGGAAACTATGCTCTGAAGCTGAACTTTTAAAAAAACAACAAAAAGAAAATCAGCGTAACAATTAGATTTACTACACATGCGTAAAACACTTCTTATCAGCCATAACATACTTCTGAAAACTTGACAAAAAGGCATGGGAACATGCTGACTTTGTGGATTATCTCTGAGAATTGAGCAGGATAACAGGTGAAACTATATATGGTATTCTAAGCAGGCATTGGAAAGCACATTTTGCATTGGCAGGGTCTTAGTGGCCTCCTTGCCAAGCACAATACTCGACATAATGAGAAACACTTGTTTCAAAATGAAAAATCCACCGAGCCTCGCAGCATTCAAAAGCAACAGAGGGAGTTATATTTTACTGTATATCGTTAACATTGATTGCGTTTGGTGGCCTTGGCTCAGAGCCATAGAAATATCCCCATAAACATTAAAGGCCCGTCTGCTTCAGGTGTAGATCATGACTGGACAACAGGAGGTGTGCACAGTATATTGGGAGGAGAAAACAAAGTTTGCAAAGGAAATAAAAAGAGAGAAAACATTCGAAATTGCTTCCCAGGAAACCTGCTTTTCTCTTCTCTGCCGTCTGATCGCGAACGCTTTCTCTCCTGCAGTCAAACGTACCGTGTTGTGGAAAGAACAGACGAAGAAACCAAACGTTTGAGTCCAAGAACAAGTGAATAACAAAATCATAACTGCATCTCTCGGAGCAGAACGGCCTCTGCATGTTGAGCATGGGGACCAAATGGCGTGAGCGCGACGAGCCCGTCCATCGGTTTGCGCGGAGCCAAAAGGTCACCGCGGTGCTGACCACCTCTGCAGCACGCCGCCGTCAGAGCTAATGCATCTGTGGGAGAGCGATGAGGAAATAAGCATGGGAATATCCATTCCACCAGAAACAAAGAGATCCACACACAGAGCGCCTGTGTTTGTTTACTCGATGCCAAATTCAATTCTGTTGACTCGTTAAAAAAATAAAAAATAAATAAAGATTGAATTGCTGCCTCGACTGAAAATAAAATGGCCTTTTAAAGTTTCTCGTTTGGCTGCGTATCCGGGCAGTATTTCACCGTTACAAAGAGAGGCATTAAATGGCAGAAGGGTTTATTGACATGGCTGTATCCATGGAGGATTACAGAGCTCTGTTTTCTCCGAGTAGCCTGAACCCATTAACACCAGCCGGGTCGAGAGAAATGCTTTTCTCTGCACCGCTTGGATCTCCTCAATCTTGAGACTCCAGCCAGGGAGATAGTGCCGACTGTGACCTTACGGGGGCAAAGGGAGCGATAGTAAAGATTTTACAGTGAAGTTCTTCCTGTAAGGTGCTTTCAGGGAGATTAGACCAAGCGTGTTGCATTATGGATCAACGGATCGGTTCATGCGAGAGGAAACGAGCGATGGCGAGATTAATGTAAGTGGGTTTTTGGATGCGCTGACAAACATCACACTCGCCTCTCATTTTGCACATCCCCGGCTCCAAACGGCAGCGAGTGCTAAGTGAGAGTTTAGAACTTTGGCAAGTGAGTGAAGTCCACACAGCGAGCTTACTTTCTACAAACCGAGCTATTGGTTTATTCCAAAGGAAACCGCAGGACCGAGGTGGTGATGTGAGACCACTGATGGGCTCCACGCAGCTGCCAGCAAGGAGCAACTCCCGCGGAGTAGAAATGGATCCAGGCCGAATCACATGTGGCAGAATACTACACATACTACACTAAACGCTCCACTGCTGCTGCACTGCCCTCTGTAGGTGGAAACTTGTATCACGCTGGACAATATGGCCAAAATGATGCATCTATATTTGACAGTTTTAGTAATATTGCCCTTAGGACGGCACCCTAAAGTAACCTGAAGGTTAATTATGAATTATTTATGAAGAGAAGGGGTCGGGTTGTTATACATTTGTACAGTGGGATGGCTCCTTGCCCCTCTTTCTATTTTGTACTTACGAATGTATTATTTTTATCCGTATGCTTGTACCACCTTGTGAAGATGGGCAGGAAAATTTATAAAAAAAAAAAAAAGGGTCATTAATAGCAAACAGTAGAGGGAAGCAAGACACCACAGCAGCGTCTACTCTGCCGAATCCAACGAAGAAGAAGAAGACTTCTGTTACCTGATGCCAATTAAATGGGGTAAAGTCAGTAAATCGTGCAGCTCTTCTAGTCTCCTCATGAAACAAGCTTGTGATGCTCAAAACTATTCACAGTTTTACGGCCATTTACGGGTTTCTAATTTCTGCCACTGTGAATTTAATCCAATGAACAAAGTATAAAACAGACTATAGATGTTTTGTCTCTACTTCTCCCTCTGTACAGAGGGCAGACTGTGACTCACTGTCGCCTCTAGAGGAACACGTGGGATCACAAGACGGGACGTTTTAAAGTTTTAAACTAAAGCTCTGGCCACATCTTACACGTCGCACATTTAAACTCTTCATAGATCTTCCTCTTTTTATAGCTCTCCTCCCGAGAAAACGAGCCGAGCTTTGTCTTCTTTCCACTCTTATCTGCCAGAAGGAAGCACGAGATACTTCAAGCCTTTTAAAGTAAATATGCAACAATTACAACGCGTGAACGACGTGATTCACTGCAGTGTTTCCAGCTGAATCGGTTTAGTTTAGAACGAACACAAAGCAGATTGTTGAAATGACTTTTCAATGTCTCACAGAACTCAGTTTTAAGCGAAACGAATTAGCCTCGTGTTCCTCTGTTTTATTACCATGGCATTTGAGGTGAGAAGTGGAGGGCCACAATTGGGGCTTTATGTTTTTAGAGGTTTGGTGTGAGGGCTCCAGTTCTGGATGGCAGTGCTGTACTAACAAACATTTGCACTGATGTGGATTTGCGCTCAAACCTACAAACTCCAGTGAGTCAGACCTCTCAGAAAATGATACACTGCTGCCATCTAAGTCATGCCTTCACACACTGTTGTATTATTCCATGTGCATTTGGCAAGATCAGCTGGACCTAAACACGGGTGGAGACTGAAGCTCACTCGCAGATGATATTTAGAAAATGCAATGCTCTGGGATTTCTGTATTTAATAAGCAGATCACAGCTGTTAAAAGTGAATGGAGTAGAATCAATTACTATTGTCCTTCAGAAACACACAGTCAAGCATGCTTAATGCTGCAATGTGTGTGTTCAAGCAGGAATGTGTGCCTACTCCCCATTGTGCAAAAGTAACACGGTGCCAGAAACAGAAACTTCTTCCAATCCATCACAACTCTGTCGACATGCACCTTGGGACAGAGGCAACGGGAGGAAAGGCAAATGAAAAAGGAGAATAAAGAGACAAAAGATGTCAGAAATACGGATCGAGGACATGAGAGAAGACGACCTAAGCAGTGAAACATAAAGTCAAACATCTCATGTGGTGAGAGCATGATTTAAAAAGGGTGGGGAGGCCTTTGGATATGACTTAACTTTCCTTTTCTGATAGACGGTTTGTGTCCTGGGTGAAAACAAATGTCCATGTCCATAAGTTAACGCGTAAAAAACATACTAAACGCAACAAACGCGTAGCTCGTGTACATACTTGTATTAATTAAATGCTTTACGACACAATATACCGTATTTGACACGTATTTCAGGCTCATTTCATGGGCGACACGAGACGATTCCCAGTTTTCTGACTGGCAGTAAAGTAAATGTTAATAACGTGAAGAAGGGCACCGCTGATAACGAGCGCTTTTGCATGGAAGAGCATTTCTGAAAAAGATTTTCCAAAGAATCAAAATCAACCCACAGGCAGAGGGAGGAGCAGAGACTCAGGACAAACGCTCAGTCATGCAGACAGGTTCAGTTTTTGACCGCTGCTCGTTCCAGCCCCGCCCTGTCCATCCACACGCCCCCCCCCCCCCCCTCTCACGGGTCTCGTGTCCTAAAGCTCACCTAGGCTGCAGCTAGCAAGCCAAAGCAAAAATAAACCCCATGATCAACTGAAGGAGGTGAAAGTCAAACACTCAAGATAAACACGAGGAATCACCCGCACAGTGTTCTTGTCTTAGAGGGAGAATCCGCATCTTTTCAGGAAAGTACAACTGGACATTTAAAGGATTAAATAAGGTAAGGGAGGGATTGTATATCATGCAATTACATTTGTTTGGCCCCATTCGTCCTGACATGTGGGTAACCATCATTTAGATTTCGGGTTGGATGATGTATTGTGCTGGATAATTTTTTTCCATTGCACTCAGCACACTGGCTTAGTGATTGGATTATTCCCGTCCAAATATAACCATGACCTCAGCAAAAACCTGCTTTCACTTTCTCCCAAGGAAGAGTTCACACTGAGGAGGTCAGCGGGGTCACACGTGTTCAATAAGGCTGCACACGTTACTTTGCACATTACATGTCAAGGGTTTGGGAGACATGACGCAATCGTTCCAATAAAAGGTTTTTGTAAATGACAATCAGCATTTGCTCATCTCCATTGAGTGTTAACTGTGAACAATGCAGACATCTTTTCTCAGTTATGCATTTTAACATGAAGTCTTACTTCTTGGAAAAGGTTTTAACTAACCTTAGTGGGACTCCCGTAGCTTTCTTACATGAAACACTCCCAAACAATACATTGTACAGTAAAGGGCTTTGCAAGTAATTAACAGGTAGCTTGTGTAAAGAAGCTGGTCATGTTTCTCAGAATCCTAGCAGCAGAGTTTTGGAAGAGCTGGAGGCAGTAGAGGGATTTTTTTGCTGATGCCAGAGAGCAAGAATTACAGTAATCTAATGGAGTGGTGATGAAGGCATGGATAATGGGTTCCAGATTCTTTGGGGGAAAGAAATGATCTGATCCTTGAAATGTTTCTGAGATGATGAAAGCAGGACTGAACCTTTGATTTAACAGGATGAACTACGCTGAGAAATGCCACCCAGAGTTCTGCAATGCGGAGTTATTGACTGGGACAGAGAAACGTGACCATTTGATATCTTGGTATTCACATCTATGATCAATATCTCTGCCTTATTAGCATTTAGCTGCAGGACATTTCATGAAGGCAGTTTAGCAGGTGGACAGTGTTCTGGTTTGAGTTGTCTGCAGGGGTCACAGCTTAGATAGAGCCGAGTAACATCTGCGTGAAAACGTAAACTGATAGTACGACTACGTTAAGGAGGCCGAGAGGGAGAGAGAGACCTGCAGCATGCACGATGACAGCGTGGTTTTACACGTTTATAGTGCGTTTGTGCATTTTCTGACGGAGAAAATTATGCTCATTTGTCACAATTACAACAAAACCGCTAATTAATGATATAAAATGTATTCTCACACATGCACATGTAAAGATGGGCTCATCCATCATCTGACATGCTTTTACTCCCTCTGCTTAAGGGAGTTTTGCAAACAATCCCCACAGGCACATTTAGCAATCCTCTCTTTCTCCCTGTACATATTATGCCCTGGTGTGTGTGTGTGAGAGAGTGTGTTGCACGTATTTTACTACACCAGCATGGGTGCCATGGCTGCGTCATCTCTCTAAGAGCTCTTTGCAATAACACTGGCAGAGTTACGTCAGTTTCATCCACAGGGAATCACACAGATTTGGGAAAATAACCACTCATGGGCACACTTGTGAAGCTGTTGTCGTCAACATTCATGCATTGAAACATCTGCATCTTTTGTGCTTAAAACGCCTGAAGATATTTCCAACCTGCGAGGTGGGGATGAGAGGGAAAGCAGAGAAGAAGAGGATGTTGTTTGGGGGTCTTAATAGTATGTTCTTTGAGCGCGTTTTACGTCACTACCACCCACGGCTTTTCCTCCCCGTATGGTTGGGTTCCAGGAATGTGTTTCCTTAGCCTGTTCTTGATGACATGGGTCACCTCACTGACACTGCACATGCTGGGGAGAGATGGACCGACAAGGCTCAGAGCACTAGAAGGATGGAGACTGTTCAGTGTTGTCCGATACCCTTGAATTTCCAAAAAGTTATGTATTCTGATAGAGGACAGTGCGCATTTGAATCTATGAGAAGTTTTGCTTCGTTTTTAATGTTAGAAATGGTGACAAATTCAAAACGAGAAGACTTAGCAGAGATCATACTGTAATGACAGACGCCTGTGTGTGTTTGTGTGTGTGTACATGTGTACATGTGTGTCCTTGGACCAGAGGGAGTGCATACAAGTGCAAATAGACGCATTCAAATCTACACAACAGCGTCTGCTAACAGCCACTGTGGGACATCTCTGCAGGTTTTCTTTCACAAAATAGCGCGGCTGTCCGTGCCATTACGTTACCGGTGATAGAAATGAGGATGCGTGTGTGTGTGTGTGTGACACTACAGGAGCCCGGAGCAGCCAAAAAGGTGCGCTGCCCTTTAAATGAGGACGTCTCCATGTTCGTCGGCCAGTCTGAACTTCGACTTTCTTCCAAAGCGTTCTCCAAACCTGGGGCTAAACATTTAATGGGGCTTTGACTTTATTGAGGCCATAACATTTTTTATTTTCACTGGAGCTTTTGCGCTCACGATGCATTGCTACCGTAAACACGTGCACAGACTCACTTCGAAGCCCAAGAAGCAGCAGCACGAGCACATGCTGAACGTCCCTGCGCTGGTAAACAATGCAAAACAACACGTTACACTCTGTGCTTTTTAAACGCATTGAAGAAGAATCATTCTGTGCGTCGTGGCTACGAGTTAAAACTGAAGAACACTGAACTTTTGGGAAACACGCTGAGTACAGAACCTGGAAATGTATTATAAAGCTGAACTTGAGTAAATGTACTTCACATTCCACCACTGCCTGT
Organism: Bovichtus variegatus; assembly: GCA_943593645.1. NCBI lineage: Eukaryota > Metazoa > Chordata > Actinopteri > Perciformes > Bovichtidae > Bovichtus > Bovichtus variegatus. The sequence goes on from CALSCE010009814.1 coordinate 1,284,435, forward strand.
ATTCAAGATGAGAAATATTAACAGCAAAACTGGGACTTCATCCATGTCCTCGTCTCAGCGCAGCGACGGTAGCTCCTGCGTTGAAACTGATTCACCAGTTCAGTTTTTTTCCCACGATGATGGAAGAAAGACGCCAGATCCCTCTTCTGCTGGAAGGCCGACTTTACTTTTGTTGGCTTTAAGTCTAATGTTTCTGATGAATATGTTACACTCTGTAAAAATACTTTAAAAAGTCCCAGAATGAGGGACACTAGCACAGAAAAACCCAACTTTTGGAAGGCTGGAAATCCCCAATTTAGTGTACTTTAAACAAAATCAAAGCGTGCCATTAGACAGCATCTGACTCTTCCCCGTACCATCTCAGAGGCTGGAAGAATCTGGGTGGAAAAGCATATGTAAAGCATAGAAATCTTTATTAAATAATCCACTTTACACCCGCTGGTGCCTGGTGTAAAGGCCGCCTGTGTCCAGCTGGAGGGGATTTCAGGCAAATCTAGAGCTCAAAGTCTTCCAGTTAAAACAGAGCGGCAGCCCGTGGATTCCCACTTAGATGCCACTTGGATGCAGCTGAATGCTAAATTGAGATATTTATGTACACTTGGTCTGGGTTTACATACTGTGGTGTCTGCACTCTCCAACATTTTTGCACCACATTTGTAGGATCAACTGATGTGAGGGGTAAGTGTTCTGGTGGCAAATAGAAAAATTGGAAAATGCTTTTACACGGATATATATCCAACTACAGAGCACTCTGGGTAACAAAATAATTAAACAGCAGATTTAGGCTAGTTTTAAATAAATACATTCAAACACTCAATATAGCTATTTTCTAAATTTCTGGGCCAGTGTTCCTCAATTATATAATAATAATAATAATATAATTAAAAATCCTACTTACTACTTATCTCTTGAGGCACAAACTTGACATTTTTTGTTTTTTTGTTCAACGTCTCAGCAACCATTGGATTGATTGCCATTAAATTTGGTGCAGATATTTATGGTAATTAAGGAAACTAATGGCTTCTCATCTAGCGCCAGCAGCAGGTTGACATTTGTGGTTTTTGACGATGTCATAAAAACCATTGGATGCGTCGCCAGGATGAATTGTAATAAATTTGGTATTTTAATATCTTTTTTTTTTTATACCTTTACCTAAATATTTGCGAAATATTCCCATCAGTCTCAGCTGTAGTGCTAATTAGCACATGTTAGCATGTAGCTCAAAGCCCTGCGGCGCCTAAACAGACTCACATCTGCTAATGTGGCTGTAGGTTTATTATAGTGTTGGAATACTATATTAAACTTCTTCTGACTCCACTGAATATTTTAACATTTCCATACATATGATTTAAGTTGTGATGCATCGCGATTGAATTACATTAGCTGCTGTTTCACACTTCACGAAATCGGCTCACACTAATGTTTTAAAATTAATTAATCTGCAACGCCGCGGGCACAATTGTAGTTATTCATTTATTAACAGAGAGATTAGCATAGTGCCTAACTCGTTTCATCACAGTTAAAACCCTCTGACAATAGCAGGTCGAGATAATTATGGAGGAAAAACAAGATGAGACGAGAAAAAGATTTTTGTCTCTTTTTAAAATCATGTCATTCCCTGTACAGAAAATATAAAAGCACAGCCAGCAGCTGATTAGCTTAGCATAAAGACTGGAAACAGCTAGCCTGGCTCTTTACAGAGGTGACACAATCTGCCTGCAAACGCCTCGAAAACTCACAAATTATCCTTTTTTTTTTTTTACTCGTAATACAAGGAACAAGCAACTACAACTATTCCATTAACAAGGAAGAGACATTAATCTTCAACCTCTTCAACTTTTACCTCAAATACATCCTCAACTTATCCGGCTCAGCCCGCCCAGAAGATAAAAGTAATCCAGCTGGTGTCTGATTCATGGAAACATTAGGAACAAGAGTGCATTAAGAAAAGCCATCGAAAAAGACGAGGATACTGATCTCATTGACACATTTTAAGAGTATTATTACATAATTTCTTGAGCATATGCATCCTCACGGCTCTTGGATCCGAGTCCCAGATAAGACCACGTTTTCCCAGTGATTTCTGCAGCCAAACATGAGAACGTGACCGCTCCAGATTGAATGATCTCTCTCGAGACTTGTTATTTGTTTTGTACTGTGACTAAAGCTTTTTTGGCTGCGTCTCTTCCTCGCAGAAGGTCACCAGGGTGGGGAGGGACCACCTCTTCCTCCCACCGACCGCAGTCATGGCAGCTGAAGAGCATCCTGACATGTGAATGGAGTGCGTTTGAGAGAACACCTGTTTTTCTTATTGATGGGTCACCATTAGCGTATTCACACACTTGCTGGACTGGGTTTTGAGGAAAGTTCACAGACTGTGATGTTGGCACGGAGGAGATGTAACTAGGTGAGAAGTCATTTGATAATGTGGACTCACGACCTGTCCTTAAAACACACTGATTGGAATGACTTTCACAGAAGCTATAAAGCTTCGGGAGAGGGAAAGGGAAAATCGGCTCTCTTACGCATCACACCTGGAGCCGCTTTAATTCATGGATTTCAATGAAACGAGTGACAATGAAATATGGAAACTGCTTTTTAAATAGAAACCGTTAAAAAAGGCAAGTTGGGGCATAACTCTAAATAATCTGAATACAGAACTTCTATGGTCACTGGGTTTTACTGGGATTGAAACCCGAAATTAAAACGATGACGCCTTTTCTACCACAGACTCCCTCCATCTGGAATCACTCTGCTACCGTGTGTCTGGGGACTGAGCCGCGCGGGTCAGAGGGCAAGGAAAGGTTTGTCATTACAACAGTGCTGAGAAATACCTCGGAGGGACACCGCTACGCCGCTGAACTTGAAGCTGTGGACTGAACTTCACTCCCTTCATACACACTTTATGAGTTCATTCCAAATAAAACAAGCATTTAGGTTTTATATTTACATATGTTCATCAGACTTTAAAATTGGCTCGTGGGTGATGAGTTGAAAGGAATAGATAATGTGAGATAAAGACACAATGTTAATTCTTAGTTAGCGTGAGCGTGTGTGTGTGTGTGTGTGTGTGTGTGTGTGTGTGTGTGTGTGTGTGTGTGTCAGGGCGTGGCACGGCACGTCACAGCATCGGACTTCTTGAGCGGTGAGGACAGTTGTGGATATTTTGTCTGGAAGGGGGAAAAAAAATCACGTTTCACATCTGTCAACTAAATCGCGCGTTTTTTTGTTTTTTTTTCCTTCTTCTTTTTGTGTCATTTTTGGACAAAAATCAGCTTATTAAATGACAGACACGGTTTTGATTTAGTGCTGTGAAAAATGAGCGTGGCTTTGAATTCTCTGCCTTTTCACATTTCATTGAGTCGTGAATTTGCTCTCATTGAACTGACAGCTGTAGATTTTTCCAATACATTCACACCGCTCTTCCAAGGACTACAAATTCCTCGCCAGCCGTCAAAAGTATCCGCAGTTCAGGTCTGCTTTATTTTCATTCCTCTTGCGGCCTCAATTTCAGTCTGATATTCTGAGATGATGCTGATCCGCTTAAAAGCAATAGAAACGGACAATAAGAAAAGACTTTGCACTAATTGTAACCATGTGCAGCTGGTGGGAACAGGGACCACTTGTGTCTCTTGATGAGTCTCTATATCACTTTGATATTCAGCAGGATTCAGGGACAGGAAATGTGCATTGGCTTGGGGATGCTGGGATACATGTAACGCACTCACCGACGAACAAACCAAAGCAGAAATCCAGCAGCTGCTTTGATTTGTTTTGGCCCAGGGCTGACCAACCCAGGGCCCAGCAAAGACCCAGACACATTTCCTGGTTGATAACAAGCAATTTCTGTCACAACAAGCAGCACAGCTTTGGGAAGATCGACTACGATTTTCTACTTAAATGATTCAGAAGGTTTGTGTAAAGTCGCACTGAAGATATACTGTAGATTATTATTTTTTTTTTATTAAAAACTCTCAATTATCACCTATGATCCACTAGAAGTGCGTGTCTGTATGTGCAGAGACCCTGCAGCCCTCTGCCTGGATTTTATTTTTATTTCTGCACATCAAACTCTGTAGAAAAGCGACCAGGTGCCAGGTGGTGAGCATGCATCCAAGAGGAAGCGACGAACATGGCAGACACAGCACTGGGACTTTCCTTTAACAGCGATAACGCAGTAAAGGGTTAAAGCTCTTGCGACGCGCATCAGAGGCAAAAAGAGATACAAAGCTGAACTGCTCAGGTCAGTTACAAGGCTAAATTATAGGCGCGGTTTTCAGTTATATAACAATGACGTGAATGATAATGATGACCTGTGGATGGTCCTCGTAGTAACCCCGCTTTGTTTTCTACGAACTCTGGATGTGCAGCACTACTGCAGAGAAACATTTCAATATCTGCCGCTGGTGTCGTAAACAGGTCAAAAACTGGGAAGGCTCAAGAGGGAAGTGAAGTAATAATGCGTTGTTTTCTAGAAGATGAGCGATCGTTTGCATTCACTGCAGACAGCAGGTCAGTGGAAGGGTCACGCGTGTGATAATCTATACATGTGCATGCATGGGGTGTTTGCTTTTCAGCTGATCAAAGTCTGCAGAGTGTGAAACTATTTGGCCGCTGGGATTACCGAACGGAGACGCTGCCAAGCTGCAGAGAAGAGTCAAAACACTTGATGATGCAGAGCAGGTCAAAGCCGCCGCAGCAATGCACAACAGCCAGACACCAGACATGTGTCGAGGGGAAACACAGAGAAAGTTTACTATGTGGGAAGATTCAAAAAGATAGAATTACAAAACAGTGTGAAAGAAAGTCTGACAGAGCTCGTTAATATTTGAATTTTTAACCCGGGTTCAAGCCGATGTTGATTATATGCTACTCTAGTTCATATTCGTGTAAACAGAGGAAACGGGAAAGAACTTCTCCACACAAACGTGACAAATGAAAGGAAAAATACTATGAAGTCCCATCGCTCTCCTGTGGACGGACAAGCTTTACACATGCTCAGCACAGTTTATTCCTCTTTAGAAAACTGATAGTTCCAGCCCTTCAATACGATTATAAAATACTTAGATGAACAAACACCTGTGACTGCATTACATCAGTACTACCGCGACAAACAAATCGTGCCAAAAAGTCAGATATTGTTGTGAATTAAACATTTTCTGGGTGGGCTAAGCCTGGATAAGTGGTTAAAAGAGACGGACAGATGAGGAAGATAAAAAAAGAAAGGACATACGCTAAAACTAGAGAGAACTTGAGTTTGTTGACCTGTTGACCTCATGCACGTACAGAAGCACACAGATAAACGATGACACGCGGCTTTTGTTTCAAACATCATACTCGTTAATCAGTATTGTTGGCTCAACATTACCTTCTGTTTGTCGTGCACACATTCAGTTCACAGTCTCTTTACTTACCGCTGCTGCAGGAGGAACATCTTGTCAGGCTGGAGGAAAAGATGCACCACCTGAAGCAGGAAGTAAATACAGGAAGTGGCCCGTCAGAATGTACCAAGTATCTGCCACATCACGGGGGTGTTGGGATTTATTGTTTAGAGATTTTGTTTATTTCTTTCAAATATATTAGTTTGTTCTTCTGTTAATTGATAAAACATTTATACTGATGGACAACTTGTCCTGTATTGTTAAGGTGGTGGTGTTTGTCTTTGTGTTACCCCTTTGTTTCAAATATGGTCTGGTCTGGTTTGTCAGTGGGCGGCGCTAATGCACCCGGAAGATGTTTATGTTTCTATAAGTTAGCAGGTAAATTCAGTTTAGTTTACCTCTCTTATGGCTCAGAACTTTTTTATATATTTTGTCGATTGTTTGTTTATTCTTTGGGGGGAAAAAAATTCTCCTTTTTGAAAATCCACCTGTGACTCCTCATGTCTGCATGTTCGGTCCCTCACAACTTCTAAGGTCAATAAATACTCACTCGTGCACCAAATGTGTATTAATCCACAGCGGAAAATAGTGCCCTACAAATGCAACATTTTCTCAAGTTTAAATGTTTTTGCACAGCTGTTTTAGGAAATGATTTAACCTTTTTGAAAATTAAATCAATACAATATGTCTCCAGTGAGAACCAATGGTTTGGGGGCTTTCGTGGGCTCCATAGCAATCATTGATTTTGGCTTCTACATATAAATAGAGGAGAGAGTAGAACCAACATTCCCATTTAAATCAACATTAGCTGGATGGTCATAGCAACTTTAATTCTTATGTGTACCGTTGCCATTGCAATGATTGTATTTGGCTTCTGTACAAACCGACTTGTGCCAAGTCGCAAACTCACTGAGGTGAGGTTTTGCAGCAACAACTAAAATAAGCAGTGGAGTAGTGACGTTACGAAGAATAGAGGTTCAGAGTACATGAGTACAGTGTAACAACGTAAGGCTAACCCTTCACACACTCTTAGCACATGGCTATCGGCAGATCAGTGACAATTTAGTTCGAGTCACTTTCTGTAACCAGTGTAGCATTGAAGCATACAGGAATTAACAAGCTAGCTAGTTGTCTTGCTAATTCCACCATAGTGCTACAGCCTCGCCGCTCCGGAGAAGGACAAGCTAACTAGCATCTAGTCTCAGCTGTGTCCACTCTCTCTAGTCACCAACTAACAACAATCGCCATTTTCTTTTGTACCAGCTAAACGACCACGTAAAGGTTCGTGGTCTGTTCTACTCTCATTTGATTTCTATGGCTTCTACTTTACAGTATATCTACATGCAGTACAGTATAGTAGATAGAGGTGGAAATATGCGAATAAAGACATAATGTCATAGAGTTAAAATACCTGCAGTCAGCAGTTTGGAATTCTGAAATCATCTTCCAGGTACAACAGGATGAATGAAGCCAGGTTTTTCTGTCATGGTGCAACCAAACTGCAGGGACCATGACCTCTCAGTATTTGCCCCATAAAACTTGGTTTGTTTGCATTGAACCAGAAGAACCAAGCAGTAAAATCTTACGAGGGATGCCACCTGCCGCAGCGGGTTCAAGCCTCACAAAGGGGGGGTGCAGTGCAAAACATCTGAGCTCACCTTGTTTGGACCAGTCAGTCTGAAGAGAGGAAGATCAGGAGGGAGTCTCCACCATTAAACGGGTATTTTCAATAACTTTGACTGTCAAAATAAATCCCTTGACCCCAAGCAACTAGAGGGTTCTGGCTCAGTATTTGGGAAATATTCAATGAAGACACTTCCCATCAACTGCAGTTGGGATTTCACAAAACCAACTGCAAGGATGACGAAGACAAGAGGCCAAAAGGGGGAGACTCCCAGAAACCCACAGAGACTTTGCTTCATCTTAACTTAAAATCCATCACTTCCATGGAACACAGAGCACACGAAAGCTCGAGCTTTTCTGATAAGATGGATCCAACAATAACACTGATGTCATCGTAAATACGGCCTGGCCAAGAGCCTGCTAAAGACAGATTGATGATTGTTTCTTTCGACGTCATTGACTCAAACTGAAGTGAGATAAATATGCAAGCAGCCTGTTTGATTCTGAACATCTTAAGTTTCTTTTATGATCTTAATGGATGTGAATCTGTTTTAATTCCAGCGTTATTGCTGTTTTAGTACATGGTCTTCTGAACTCTCCTTGGACTTTGAGCTCGATTCCCAGATTTCTGTCATCATCGAGGACAAAATCCAGAGAGCAAACAACAACTATGGCAGAATGGTAGAAACAGAAGAAAAAACACAGGTCTGCTTTTAAGCTAATACAAAACATTAACACACAGCATCACAATAAGTGACGCTGTATATTGGGAAAAACCCAACAGTTGATATTTCCATCCCTCTACACAATATTTTGAAACATGTTGGAGATGGAAACTGTCCCAGCTAGGTTTGGCATGTCCAGTCGTTACAACACAAGCTTCAGTAACATCTTTCTAATCTACTGTGCCAAATCCATAGCACAGAAATCCCCTTTCAAAACTAACTGTATAATGAACTAACTAACTGTAAGATGAAGGTTTCTGTAACAATAGTGTCTACTTAGATCATGAAAGGAGCAACCATGAGGGTAACAATGGTGTCACTTGTGGGTTTTTTGGCAGGTATGCTGCTTGAACTGGCTGTAATAGGATCAAGGAAGAAAAGCTGACATAAAAAATAATCCAACATAACAATTTGCATATTCTTTAACGATGAATGGTACACTTCACCAGATGTCACCGCTGCACTCTGGACGCAAATTCTGCAACTCGCAGTCCTCGCTTGTGCTTTCCAGCCACACTAAAGCTCTTAGCAGGTGCCAAGTAAGCAAGGATCAAGTCTTAAACCACCCAGGGAGCGATCGCTCCGAAGCTTTTCTTTCACTTTGTGATAATGTCCACTTCTTCAGGAGGAGTGGTGCAAACTTCAGTCTAATCAAAGGTCCTGGTCCATCAGAAGATATATATATATATATATATATATATATATATAAGTGGACTTATTCTACAGCTAGCAGTGGTGCAATGTAACTCAAGTATTGTACCTAAGTACACGTTTGATGCACTCGTACTTTACTTTATCTTTTTCTGCAACTTTCTACTTCTACTCCACCACATTTCAGATTTTTGCATCCAAAACATATCAATAACTAGACTTTTTTTAAGTACAGCTGAATTGATTAGAGGGTCGAAATAAACTATATTAATAATAAGTCATTATTTTTTGAAATGTGAACATATTTCATGCATGGTTCCAGTTTCCCAAATGGGACAATTTGCTTCTTTTAATTTACTTTATTTTTGAATAATGTTGAGGTTTTTGTACTGTTAGTCCATTTTCCTGATTATACTTTCATTCTTTTCCTAAAGTAATTTTCATTCGTATATTTACAGTGTGGTATAATTTCCCCCCAATGACACTTCATCAATTAGAAGCATGTATTAGTATTACAAAGGGTTAGGGTGACTTCAGAATAGTACAGTGTGTATATTACTTTGTCAAGGACGGTCCCAGAGGTCCTGCCTCTCCCAGCCACAGGGCCTGTCTGCCAGAGACCTGCTCACTGCTCATCTGCTGTCTAGACTGCCTCCAGGCCTCCAGCCACAGCCTGATCAAGTCAGCCAGCATGCATCTAACCATCTCCTTTGCTCCCAACTCGCCAAGGAAAGCCACCACAAAAAAAAAATCACCTTTATCGGAAGAATCAGTAGACTGCTTAATGTGTGCCGGCACTTTGCTTGAGAAGACTGCGGGACAACTTCAAAGAATACTTTCACATTTTGGGATAGACTCTTTTCTTTATGAGTTAGACAGCGCTCTCTTTCTGCGACGTATCCTAATGCAACGGTTCGTTTGGTTTCTTAAGAAAAAGTCTTGTGGCTTTGGTGTTTCTACCAAACACGAACGACCTCTGCAGAAGTCCAAGTCAGTGTTTCCCCTTCACGTTAACCTGTCGTTTAGCTGTGTCCATCTCAACAAACGGCCACACACGCAGCCCGTAATCCTGCCTTTTTGGTCCACTTCCTGCAATTGGGTCGGATTATGTTCTCACTGCAATCGAACCGTACTACGGTTGGCTTGGTGGTCTGAGACCACCAGGCGGTTGTTTTGGTCCACACCTGAGTCCGATTACTGCGCTCACGACGGCCCAAACGAACCGCACCAGAGTCCGATTAAACTGATGAAACGTTGGCTTGTGAAAGTGCTCGCATAAAACTGGCAGCAGGCGGAAACAGCTAGCTTGGCTCAAAAGTCCTTTTTTTATGTATGGGTAAAACAAACAAGATATACAGTATAGATATATTGATTTTACATTCATTGATTTATTGTTTAACCTTCAGACAGAGCCTGTGTTTGCAGTTTACCTAAGCGAACTGTCTCTGAGTGTATCGCTCCTCTAACCTTCTGTAAGAAAGTGAATACGTTTCCCAAAATGTCAAGATGCTGTGAGAATTCAAACATAATATGAATCCATAAAGTGGGTTGTAAAACCAATAAAAGCTGTAATATACATAAATAATGACACATAATCTATATGCATAAAAGTAAAGGTATATCACAGCTTTCCAGAAAACTCTTTATAGGTTGTTTTGGTTTTTGGCAGCTCCCTCCTGAGTCCCAGGTGATATTTTTTGTTACCTGCTGTCATGAAGATACATAATAAAACGCCTGAGCTCTAACTTTAGGTCCTGCTGGATTTTCTTGTTTGCCTGTCTCTCTCTCAGCTGACATCTGAACCTCTTGAGAAATGTCTGAGCGTGACCACAGCCCCGTCTCTGTGCAGTCTTACAAGGCCCGAGCATCAAAGATGGTTGTAAATGTCTTATAGATGGGTGAGAATATCTGGGGGCAAAGGAATGTAACATGTCAAAAATAGATACACAAGCTGAGCGACTTATTCCTGGCGAAAAAAAGCCCCCCTCTAGTAATCCCTCAGGTTTTTTCCCACACTCTAAAGAGAGTTTCGGGGAAAAGGGTGTTTAATTGTGTATGTTCTGTCGACTTAATGTTTGTTAAGATTGTTTGAAGCACTTTACTGGCCCTTGCATAAAGCTTAAGGTGCAGCAACTTGCACATTTTGTATTTTCCCTTTTGTCAAATTGTTCTAAATATCCACTTCATTTGGAAATAAAATGTTTGAATCTGAGCCTAAATTGCTCTCACGGTCATTTGCTGTTTATGTTGCCTTAATGGTCTTTATAGTCTGTTTCCTTCCTGTGACCGAGGTTGGGGACAAAGTCACCGCAGAGCAGCCGAACAACAGCCAGACTTGTATCCAGACAACTGTGGAAAACATCCCGTCAAGACTCTCGACGGCCGTGTTTGTGGAGGTCGCTATTCAGTCAATACGAGACAATATAGCAGCGGGTTATATTGGGTGATTGTCCAGCAACTGTAGTTACAGTACCAGCTGGCATTGGATTGTATAAAAAACCTGTTATTTTATCAGTGATGTTATATTAGCACCTTGGTGTATATACAGTCTAAACACAGCAGGAATTTAATTTAGAATTAAATTGAAGCTCAGCGAGGGCGCTCTTTGATCAGAAGACTCAGATATTTATTGACTTAATTACTGTGCTTGTTACTCTTTGGACAAGGGAGGAGTAGTAATCCACTCCTGAACTTCTGACGGGGACACAGGGTTGAAGCTTTCTCACCCGCAGGTTTCTTCACCGTCAACAAGCCTTCGCCCCGTCGTAAGTTAGCAGACTGTGTGAAACATACAGTGTTTGCTATGTAACTGCATATTCCACTGATACATTGTTTAACAGCTGTGTGTGGAAGAAAGCAGCCTGGGCAGCTTGAAGTTAGAAACTGGGCTTCTTACCAATGTAAACCACTCTTGAAATGTCACTTTTTTCTTTTTGCCCCCCTGGCCAACACAAACCAACTCATGACATAACAACTTCCCAGCTGCCCCCATACAATTGCCTTACAAAAAAACAATATACAGTATAAGACTCATTTTCCTAGTAATAAGTACTCTCTTTTATCAAACTCCTATATTTGCTTTGCTTGGTTGGTTTAAAGAACAGTTGGACAGTTTGGGAAATGCGATTGATACCGAAATGTGAAGCCTAAGTCTGCAGATTTCTAAGCCTAAGCAGAGAAATCATGTAATTTACCTCGCAGAACACCGGGGTTGATCTACCGCTGCCTCCATCAGCTAGTTTGTTTGTGTTATCGTGGATCCAAACTAAGCCTTTAACATATCAACGTCACACAACAACACAGACAAACGAGGCAGCGGTAGACCAGCAACTGCAGGTTCTGCAAGGTAAAATTACTGTTTTTTTCAATGGAGTCTGGTGTGTTTGAAAAGTGCATTGACAAACAGCTTCAGTTCCCTGACTGACAGCGAGGTAAAGAGGGGAAATTATTCTAAATATAGCGTACACGTGAACAGATTTTCTTTAGGTGTGTGAAACACGTTTTGTAAACTGCTTTACTTCCTGCAGAGTATGGAGAAGTACCTCATACAACCCCAAACAATCTGAACTATCCCTTTAAAATGTGTCAAACTCCCTGTTGCTGCCGTTACACAGTTCCAGCAGCCCGCTGCTCGTTCCGGCTGACCTCTGCCGACCTCCCTCCTCGCCCGGCGGGCTGCTCTCCGGGCTGCGCCGCCACCGGGAAGACGAGACGAATGTGCGGTCGTTTTCTAGTTTCTGCCACTTTGGATTTAGTCCAATAAACAAACTAAGGTAACGTTACACGGACGACAGCGCCGGTTAACATCAGAGCCCAGTAAACACCGAGGATCACGTGGAGATTATCAGACAGTTTTCTGAGCGGAGATCAGAGTTTCAGCTGGTATTTTTGCATTCTTGCCCTGCTGACTGACTGACAGGCATTACACAGGAGTACATGCAACACACACTACAAAGAATTAATTAGAATACAATAAATATGCCAAACTACTAAGTTATAAACATTAGAGATCGTGTGGACGCAGTTTAGAGGTGAAACACTGCGCCCTATTTCTTTGGAGCAGGTGGCTCGGAAATGACACATTGAACCTTTAAAACAAATGTATGTATAAATGTATATCCAAATACAAACCAGCGCAATGAACAGCTTACTATCTTTTCTTGCAAGCTGCCTTTAAAGGTTTTGCTCTTTCAAGTCACATTCAACCTCTTTTTTTCATTCAGCCGTTCACATGCTGCCGATCTCTCTCCCCATGCGCGCGGGACTCTGCCAGTGCAGTAACTATAGCCTTGGGTGGAGTGCGCAGCTGAGCTGGAGAATATGCAGCATGTGCTTTGATTGCTGGAATTGTGGACAAAGCGAGGAGCCATCCAGATTTAGTTACTTATTGAATTGTCCAGGTCCGTACTCTATGCTCCAGACCTGCAGTGGAAAACTGTCCAATAACACTCATTTGCTTTAACCTGCATGAAAAACACATGACTGGTTGTTTTTCTCCTGGATTTATTGCACAAATGCACATGGTGCTCCACACTAGTCAAAACAATGCACATTACATTTGCTCCAAATGTTTTACTTTTGAATAATTCTGCCTTGATTGGATCCATCTAGAGTCATAACACTGGTTAAATCTATGCTATTCCTCTTCCTCGCTTTCCCTCTTGCTCAGCACTGCACCTCTTTCTCTCTGTACTGGCATCAACACTGGGCTTCGAGAGGCCTCCGGAGAGGGGGGAAACATGGGGAAACTTGGAACAATATATTGTAGGTAAATAAATGCTCTGTCTGAAAAAGAATGCCTTTCCAAAACAGACCCAAGGCCCCTCAGACCAGCGTGCGTCCCAAATAATGCCCTAATTACTCTGATAATATGGTAATAACGCTTAGACTTTTTCAAAGTCACTGGGTTCACTTTGTAAACAAGTACCAGCACTCTGAGACTGAGGGAATATCATCTGGGGCCTTGAGGAGACTGCACGTGAAGAAACTGTGCGTGTGTGTTTGTGTGTGAGAGAGAGAGAGAGAGCGAGGGGAAGCGAGACGTGCAGTGGAAGTACAGCTTTCTGTTGAATCTGGGTTTTCCACAATAAAATCAAACCTTTGACTCCATTGTTTAGTCTTGGATCAGAAGCCTATGGCCCGATACACATTAAGATGGTGTGAAAGGCTGTGAAACAGGTGTATAGCTAATCTGATAATATGGACAGTAATGTGGCTATAAACCTGCGGATAGGATCTCGGCGCTGTGTCCATCAGAAACTTTGGCTGGCGGGCCGTGCTGGCTGCGGAGTGGCCTCACTATTGCTACCAGATGAGAGGATGAGTCAAAATACTGAGCAGATGTGATGGTGCATAGTCATAACAGGGAAAAAATAAAGCAAAATCACATCATATCTTTAAATATATTGAATGGGGTTGAATAAATATATTTGTCTTTGGGTATATTCTGTGGAAAATATAATAAAAAGCAGGCTTTTCACTCCAAGTATTCAGAGTTCACTCAGAGGTAGCTGATGGTCTCTTTTGGTTTGGAATAAAAGCTGAAATCTTTTCTCATCATGTACCAGCTTTTCCTCTTTCCTCAGCTGTGTTATTTAGGTGAGAATAAAGAAAACCAACATCACATCTCCAATCCTCCTGCGCACTGATACCATTTAGTTGTTCCTGCTAAAAAACAAGAATCAATTCTGCTTAGTGTCCTGGCGTTAAGCAAAGCCCTGGATCAGGTCGAGGAAGGAGACATTTTAACCTGTCATGATTTATCTAACTCTCACAACTTTCCATCCCAGAGAAAGCTTCAGTCTGATGAGCAAGAGCTGCAGGAGGAGCTGAAATGTATGGACGGAGTGAAACGGAGGAGAAAATCGTTGCCGTGCACTCTCGAGTGATATATATTCCTGCCACCAGTTCCAGCACCTGAAAAGTCCATCACTTCCAAGAGTTTTCGGGAAAAGCACCAATGTGTCTGCAACAAGAGAGGAGGAGGGAAGGAGAAAAGGGAGGAGGAAAATTGTTCCTGCGTCACGTTTCCTTTAATTTGTTCACCAGCTGCCAATGAAAATGATGACCTGCGGAGGGTTTTTTTTTTTTTTTCCTCCTCTCTTGGCTCAGCGTCTGCCCTGGCAAACCACACGGCTGGAGCCACGCACAGAACAAGTGTAATCTTTATAGTTCCACCAAGACGACTGATAGGACACATGGACGCGGCTCGCACTGATTTGTCTCGTAAAACTGCTGGATTCCTGTCACCCAGGAGTTCATCCTGACCTGTGACCAGCGGAGCTCGTGGGAAGTGCACATTTTTATCACCTGCATAAATCACATCCATATTAGCAACATGCTTCAACACATGATAAAGATTTGCTTCTGAGAACCCAGAAGAAGTATTTAATAGTTATTTAATATGCTTAATCCACCTCGGTGATCGTTTTTACTCAAATGTTGTATTTCCACATCCTGCAGCTGCGCAAACTTAAAGCTGATGTCATGATGAAATTGAGCAGCATTTGCCAGGAACGGATTAGGAAAAACCAGGGGAGGAAGAAGTACTCAGATCTTTTACTTCAGTAAAAGTAGTAAAACTAAAGTGTAGAAGAACTCTGGTACAAGTAAAAGTCATGCTTACTTAAGTAAAGCATTAAAATGTACTTAAAGTAGAAAAAGCAAAAGTACTCATTAAGCAGAATGGCCCATTTCATAATCGAATATGTTGTATTATATATATATTATAATTATTGATGCATTAATGTGTTCACTTTAATAGTGCGGCTGCTAAAGGAGCAGCTTTTTATTTTTTATTTTAACTGTATAAACTGCTGGATAGCTCGTGAATTTCACCAAGGGATCAATAAAGTTTTATCTTAAACTATAATAATACATGATAAATGATTAGTTGATTATATTCTGTATTATTAATCCAAATCTGGAGAGTGACTGAAGCTGTCAGATTAATGTAGTGGAGTAAAAAGTACAATATTTAAGTAGAAGTATACAGAAGCAGGAGCTGGACATACTCAAGTAAAGTACCTCAGAATTATAATAAATGTAGTATTTGAGTAAATGAAGTTAGTTTCTGTCCAGCTCAGTGAAAAACCAAACTTTTGT
>CALSCE010009814.1:1309540-1361969 GCA_943593645.1 Bovichtus variegatus
CCACTGCGGCTGGGAGGCCCCACGCAGGAGGCCCCACGCAGGAGGCCCCACGCAGGAGGCCCCACGCAGGAGGCAGGTCTGCTTTAAAGTTACCAGGTGAGAGAGCAACGGGCCGTCTGCAAACTGCACAGCGCACAAATGTCATATCAGTTTTATAATACTTGAGATTATAGAGAAATATTGAAGATTTAGTACAATAGTGGGGTAACAAAGTACTGTACTCAAGTACTGTACTCAAGTAATGTACTCAAGTAATGTACTCGAGTACTGTATTCAAGTACTGTACTCGAGTACTGTACTCGAGTAATGTACTCAAGTACTGTACTCAAGTAATGTACTCAAGTACTGTACTCAAGTAATGTACTCAAGTACTGTACTCAAGTACTGTACTCAAGTACTGGACTCAAGTAATGGACTCAAGTACTGTACTCAAGTACTGTACTCAAGTAATGGACTCAAGTACTGTACTCAAGTAATGTACTCAAGTACTGTACTCAAGTACTGTACTCGAGTAATGTACTCAAGTACTGTACTCGAGTAATGTACTCAAGTACTGTACTCAAGTAATGGACTCAAGTACTGTACTCAAGTAATGTACTCAAGTACTGTACTCAAGTACTGTACTCAAGTAATGGACTCAAGTACTGTACTCAAGTACACATTTCAGGTATTTTCTTTCCACGTCACTTTCTATTTCTACTCCACTACATTTCAGAGAGACATATTTTACATTTATATATATAAAATATGTCTATATATATGTATATATGTAAATATACAGGGTTGAGAGAAACTATTTTGATAATTGTTTGTCATATACAAAAAAATGCTTCACAAATGTGAAGATTTGCAGCTTTTCCATTCAATTACTTTATTTATTCTGTAATAAAGTTGAAGTTTCTTTAAATTGAGAAGGCTACTTTGACTACCTTAGGTACATTAACAGAGTATTAATGTATTAATACAGTGTGGTATTAGTACTTTCACTCAAGTAAAGGATCTGAATACTTCTTCCACCTCTGACCATAACCAATTAAATCACTGTACTACAGTAAATAATAAAAGTATCTGCAAGAATATTACAGAATTGTGTGTTTTTTGTTGGGTAATAGAGACTTTCTGTGCGTTTTAGAGTTTCACATGTACAACATTGGAGGAAAAAAGTTCCTGCGTATACCACACACACACACGCGCGCACGCGCGCACGAGGACGGAGGTGTTGGCACGAGGGTCGAGGGGGCTGTTTCCAGCCCTTTGGAGAGGCGTGGTCAGGGGCGGCACTGTCAAAGCGCAGCCAAGTTGAGGATAAAATGTGGATAAGTGATGCTTTAGCGGCTTTGGTGCAAGAATCCCGAAAGAAGAAAGAGCCACTCTCAGGTTTTTTTTTATTGAAACAGAGTGAGCGACCTCATCACATCTTTGATTTATGTCACATGGCAGCCAGCGACGGTCCGCACAGCTCCACCTGAGCTCTGCACTCTCAAGGCGGACTTGTGCTTCTTCTTCTCCTTCTCCTTCTTCTTCTCCTTCTCCTCCTTCTTCTTCTTCTTCTCCTTCTTGCTGCTGAAGCTGTTCTCACAGCCAGATCTCTGCCAGGACCCCAAGAAGCGGGCTGCGATCCAATCCATTAAAGGTAAATTATTTCCAAAGTCTACATTAGATCACACCACTGCATTTCTGTTTCAATGTGCATTACTGTTGTTCACTGTTTCCATTAGGTATTGGCACGTTATACCAGCTTCTGTCAGCACTGCAGTGCATACAAAACATAATATATGTGTGCACAAAGTATTGTTAATGCATTAGTTACATTGTGCACTAAACTACATGTATTAGTACTGCTTAATGTGCAGTATTTCTTTTTAACTGCCTTTCCTTTTTTATTTAGGGAAAAAGTTGTAAAATCTTTTTTTTTTAAATGACTTTAATGCAGGTATTTACTTTAAAAACTACGAGTTTCATGCCACATTTATACATTTTAACTAGGTGTTTAACCAAATAACTGAAAGAGAGAAGAAAAGTGTTAATAACAGTAGTAAATTAGTTGTAAAATCTCCAAGAAAGTTCAACACTAGTGAGATTTATCTCATCCCCACTGGTCCACCAGCTTTCCCCCAGTGAACTCCATGAGGTTACCCGTGGCACTGCACCAAACCCAGTGTCTGCGAGCCAACGCGCCGTCCTCCCCAAGTTCAATATTGACCCAAGTTACTCAGCAAATTTGATACAGAACACCAGCACCAATCCTCCGATAATCCTGTTTTTCTCTCTCCTCTCGGCTGCTTCGCCAGCTCACACTGTAGACGGAGAAGAGCGTCTCTCTGTGCTTCACCGTCCCAGCGCACCCAACCCCGCCTGAGAGGACCGTCCCCACCATCATCGTCCGTAGCACTTGCCCAGGATGAGGCGTGCATGTCCGGGCTGGCTGAAGGGCGTCTCCCTGCTCCTGCTGCTCCAGACGGCCACTTCCATGGTGATGCTTCCCAACTCCACGGGCTGGGAGCAGATTCTGGACAAGTATCTGGACGAGGAGGGGGACTGGTGGGAGGCCAAGCAGAGAGGGAAGAGGGCCATTACCGACAGCGACGCTCAGCTCATCCTGGACCTGCACAACAAGCTCAGAGGCCAGGTTTACCCTCCTTCTTCCAACATGGAGTACATGGTAGGTGGAGGGAGGGAGGATGGGATTGATTCTGGAAGAATGCGTTTTAGGGTTGTCGTTTTGGTTTTTAGTCAACTTAGATTTCTTTGGTTGATTTTATGCTTTTCTTCCCGCCGAATTATTTCCAAGAAAGCACATTCTTGGTAAACACATGATGTAAAGTGGAGCTTTCTAGGGAAACTCAAGTTTTACAGATTTGCTGATTAAATTGATCCGAGTGTTAGTCGTCCAACAGTGTCTTTAGTCGCGGACAGCCCGAGTGCATTTTATAGCTCATTCAGCGTGTATATTAAAACGCTTCGACCCCGTTCTGAACTCCAGAAGAGTCTTGCACACTTGTGGATCATACAGCTCAGAGGACTGACCCAGTCACCGGACCGGCTGGCACTTGTCCCTCTTGGCTCACACACAAGCAGCATGCCAGCATCTAAGCACCTTCAAACACGAGCCCCCCCCCCCCAACCTCCCCACACACACACACACACCATGGGACTTTGGTTGTTTTGCCAGAAGAAAAGAATTCCACCAACTTGCCAATGATCACATTACAACTGCGCTTTTAAAAAAAAAAAAACTCATGCTAAGAGATTTGTTTGACTTTATCCTTTGGCCATCACGTGTGTGTACAGTGCCAGATCACTTTTCACAGTGCAATTAGAATCAGAGCACGGCACCGGGGCTTGTTTTACCAGCTGTCTACCCCCCACTAAACACACACACACACACACTTTCTAAAAGTCAGTGCGCCACAGATCTGGAACTTTTCCAGACACACTGTAAGCACTGCTTGACCGCCACAGTGCATTGCCACCAACAGTACTTTAGGAGGTTAAGAATCAATACAGTGTGCAGAAAGTAATGAGGTTTTATCACCCTTTCATCTCCACTTAAAGAGCGACGGAACAAAAGGCAGTATTATTCTATGGTAAAGGCAAATAAACAGTTCCTGCTGGGGGCGATTGCTGGACTGTGTAATTGTATAATTGAGAGGTTGGACGTGTGTGTGTGTGTGTGTGAACATGTACGTGTGTGAAAGCAGCACTCTGCCTGGCCGGCTTCTGGTAGAGGAACACTCTAGTGGAGAAATGCTGAGCCAGCAGCTCCTTTCTACTGTCTCCTGTTACAGTCGGCTGGGTTTTTTTTTTTTTTTTTTTTTAGCTCCAGGGGCACCCAGGGGTGAAATATGGAGAGGCATGCAACAAGAGGACTTGAGGTGAGAGAGAAAGTTAGCTAGGAATACAGCAGGTAAATAAAAATAGAGGTGTTAAAATGATGAAGGAGCGTTTCACATCGAGGGGATGAGAGACAGATGGAGGGATGTACAGACTTTTTTTCTAAAAGTGTAAAAATAATTGCAAGAAAGATGAGGAGGAGGTGAGGAAAAAGTAAAAGAAAGATGGAGACGTTTGGAAGGGCCACACAGTAAAAAGAGACAACGACTATCTTGTTTGCAGTTCTGTAGACGTCAAGATCTTTCTGGTGAGAAACCGTTCAGGTCACATGTAAAGTGGATTTTCATTATGGATTTATTTCTTTGCACTTTATTTTGAAAGGGCTCCATATTTCTCAGATTTTCCTTTGGTTCTGTGTTGAACTGCTGTCACCTTTCACAAACCTCACAGCTTCACTGTACTGGAAGACTTCATAGACATGCTCCCCTGCTCTCCCTACACACTCATGCATGCAGACACACACACACACACACACACACACACACACACACACACACACACACAGACAGATCCAAGCTCACACACAGAGCCATTTGCCCATCAGCTCTGTTATTGTCTGCCATTGTATTAAACTGTAACCCGGCTGACCCTCTGTGGCAATCATCACAGAGACTCAGAGATAACATCAATTCCCCCCCCCCCCCCTCCTCTGTTTCCTTTTCTTGCCCTCTCTCTCTCTCTCTGCCTCCCTCCCTCCCTCTTATCCCTGTGGCTCCGTTCCCATTCTGTCATTTTCCAACACAGAAGCCCAAAAAATTCCCTGAATAAGCATTCACACTCTGTAGCGATCCACAAAGCTTCAATGCACCTTCAGTCGGGGGGTCAGCGGCTCTGCCCCTCACTCAAATGTTGACCCACAGGTATAAACAGAGAGGTGTCAGTGTTTGAAGCACTGCAAGACAGACAGATGGCATCTTGGGAGAAAGGGCCCCACCTGCCTTGATGTTTAACTTGGCTGCGCCGGGCTGCACTCGGGTCTGAGGTTGAGGTGACGTTAGTGCTTAAAAAAAAAAAAAAAAAAAAGCTTTATCGACAGTTTTCTGTTCGGGATGAGTCAGAGATGTGCTGCAAGCGCCGGCAGTTTTAATTTATTTTTGGATAATGTGGCTGTCCAATCAGACAATAATTAAGGTCTAGACTAATAAATAAGCCTTGAATTAACTTTAGAAATATGTTTAATTATGGTAATGTGGACCAGCATGTGAAACAGACTGCGTCAATGATAAAGGGACGGTTAACAACTAAAATCAGAAATACATATTTTTCCTCTTACATTTAGTGTATTTAACGATTGTTTTGGTGCGAGTGTTCCCTCCTAGAAAACATGACCCGGTTAATCAAGATTATAAAGAAATAAAGTCTGTGGATTATCTCGAGTAACCGGGTCAGGATTTCTGGAAAATGACTTTTTTTGGGCGCTTTCTCTACGACATCTCTACGGCCGATATCTCACACCAAATATCTCTACAGGTGAGAGAAACATGTGTACTTGAGCACACTCTGATACTACTACTACATCCTCTGTCCCTTTGTCTTTAAGCTTAAGAGAAACTGGTTTAGATGAATACATTTGCCAAATACAAAGTTATTATCAGGCTCTAAAAGATTAAGAAAGATGTCCAAACGTCTTTTATCCCTGAAAGTCTTTCTGATTCCCTCAGAGCGCTCAGGCCCGCCGGGAGATTTAATCTCCCCAAGTGTTTCTCGGGTTTGCCCCCGAGTCTGGTCAGCTGGTTCCGCCAAAACAATTGCTCAAAACACGTCCGCCGGCTTCTCTAGATCTAAAGAGCAGCAACTGAATACCAAGAACTACAAAGTAGGTCCTCCTATATGTCCTCCTTAGTCCACATCCAAGGTCGCGCTCCAGTGAAGCCAAAAGGACAATCCCAAAATAGCCAAGATGCCACCGTAATGTCTCAAAGCTGCACACTCTCGCTGTGTGACGTCCACGCGTATCACAAACAGTATCCTTGTGGGAGTCCAGTGCCCACAATGCCAAGAATGAAAACGCTTTTGCTCCAAATGAGTTCTTAAAGAATGGCCTGCAATAAGCACCTTCCAGGAATACTTCAGAGCACGGTGGTAAATCGCTGCAGAGATGCAAAACACATGTAGATCAAATTAGCAGATTCCGATGATCCCACAAATATCTGTGAAGCTTCACGCCCAAGTGGACCAGAGGCCGACCGTACCGTTTACCTGTGTGGCTCACTTATGCTGCGCGTTAAGTGGGAACGTTTCCCGTTCAAGTCAAGCCTATAATAATCGGCTATAGTGTTCCGGTCAAACTGTGTTCCTGTTATTACTTGGTAATGGCAGAAAATGGTATTTGCTGGTTGACAAAGTTCAGACAATGCTCAGTGATGTGAGTTGATGTGAGCTGGAATGCGCTGCACTGAAACACTGAAGCTCTGTATTTCTGTAGGCAGAGGATTTAACTATCGATCACTTTCCCCGGTCTTCTCTCTCACACATCTTATCTCCTCTATTCTCCCTAGTATCTTCTTTTTGTCTCAACTTTCACTTTCTCCAATTCCCATATCTTCCCCCTGCTTTTTAAAAAAATTTTTTAAGAAGTATTTCTCGACATGCACCATCGATTATGAACAGGAAACCAAAACTTGCAAAGGAAGTACACTTCTGTACCCTTTGGAATGCAACCAGATGACCGAAGAAAAAAAACCCAAAAACCTGGCCGCAAATGAAGTGTTAAGCGAAATGCACAATGCTGTGTGCACTGTGCTGAAAGACTTAAGCAGGGGAGGTGTTTTTCTTTACGGGCCCCGAGCAGAAGTGCGGTCAGGGTGGGTGGGGAGGGAGCGCTTGGTTACGAGGCCTCCCCTGCTGGGCGAACTGTGCAAACAACAGCAGCTTGACAAGCCGGCTGCAACACATTCAACAGCTGAAGAATATGTGTGTCGGTCAACACTTTGTGAGCCGGCTTTCTCTGCAGGTTCCAGAGAAGGAATGAGCTCCTCAGCTGGAAGGGTGCTGCGTGTATGTGTGGCCACGGTTAAACGTTTTCAGACCCATAACCCTTCATTAATGCTCAATAACATTGTGTTGCCCCCGCTCCAGCACAGAGCGTCCGATGTGCTGCGGTTTGCAGATTGTTCAGCAGTTCCTAGAACTCAATGTGATGTGTTTCAGTCTGCTTATCAGTGTAAACATTGATTATTTCTTCGTGCAAGGAGGTCACGTGTGGAGAAAATCGAAGGGGAAAATGGCGTTGATAGCTATAACTGAAGGTTATACCTGAACAGCTTCCTCGTGCATTTTTCCACATCCGATGACGACCGAGCCTTAAAACGCTTCAAAGTTTCTGTTGCTGCATCGTGAGCTATCGTCGTGGCAAAGAGAGACGACTAGAAGCAAAACACAAAGAGATATGACAATGCTGACATGCATTTGCAGCTCACTGCCAACAGAGGTCATTTCTGAGCAGAGATAGAGTTTCAGGTAAACAACTTCTCCTTCCTGTTGGAGCCCCCGGTCTGTCAGTCATCATTTGGCCTCATTGTGCAAGACAGACCACAGGCAACCGATACGCCTCCTCTTTGCACGTGTAGAGCTAAATGAAAAATATACTCCACACCTTCCACAGCTTATTTGTTCTATATGCCACTTACGTAACATTTCTACGAGGCTTTGTGTTGAAATCTGACATTGCACACTGTGCAATCACGGAGAAGAGTCAGCCAATATTACCGTGGCGTTGTTGATTTAAACAAATATATCCTCTCAACAGCTCTCTGGATTCCCAGAAAGAGCTGCTCAGAGTTAAGAGTTCATTTGTGGCGCAGCCAGACATCCTGTTGTTAGGTAGGTGTGTGTTTCGGGAGTAATGCAGAGAGCAGCAGTTGTTTCTGGTGGGACAAGAGAGTGGGTGACGGACGACGGGGAAGGAGGCGGCGGTGGAAGCGAGGGAGTTATTTTAGTGTCTGTTATTGGATGAGATTTCACTGAGGGTAAGCTATGACTTCCAGGGCCCGATGTGTGAAATGGGAAAACTTCTGACACCTCCGCTGGTACATGCACACAAACACACACTTCTGCACACACGCCATAACTAATTGACTTTCCCGTAGAAACCTGTTACCCCACACTGAAGGTGAGAGTGAAGGTGTGCAATTAAAGGAACATACAGTGTCCTTCAGTAGAATTACAGCTGGTGTTATTCTAACTTTTTTTATTTGGTAGAATGTAGGTCAGCAGAGAGGAAGGACAGTCTTTGCATTCCCAGAAAACCCCAGAGTGGGAATATGATCCCTTAGTATCCAACCAGAGCCAAACTTAACTGAGAGGGCAACTCAGACAAAAGCTTGCCCCCAGACATCTCACCAGAGACATATGGAAGGTATTACTCAAGAAAAAAAACGGCTTTTTGCATTTTTTGAATAACACCCCAACCTACGGGAAAACCCATCTGGGTAAAATCAGCTGAGCAGCAATAAGAGAGTGAAAGAGCAGCAACACATCAACATAGTGCTGCACTTAGTTTAGAGATGAGTGCACGTACTTAGAGATAGCAGCTCCGAGTCCCTATTACTTATCATGACATATGATAAGTAATCCCTGTTCAGTATGTCTTTGAATACCTCACATCACCGACAGCGGAACAAGCCCGGTGAGCTCGGGTCGGTTTATTTCCACTTGTTATGAAATGAAGACAACTTTATACGGTTCCTCCATCTCATCTCTGTGCAGGTGTGGGACACAGCGTTGGAGCGTACGGCAGAGGAGTGGGCCGAGACCTGCCTGTGGGAGCACGGCCCTGCCAGCTTACTGCCACAGATCGGACAAAACCTGGGAGCACACTGGGGAAGGTAAACTGGGATTTAGTGTCTGTGTGTATAGACTTGGACTTTATCAAAGGTTGAGGGTAAAAATGGCCTCGCTAAAAACATTTAACATTTATTCTAGTGAGCTTTACTTTAGTGAAGTTTTTACTTTAGTCTATATGGCAAATTTAGCAATAATCCGCTTTTTTCGCGCCACATAAAACTTTAAAACCATATAAAATTTGTTGTTTTACATTTCTATTTGTGTTCGGTTTAAGAATAAACATGTGTTAGTTAGTAAGCTTTAATTTAGCTCGACTGCTCACTAGCTTGTTAGCCAAGTGCATGGTTTTACTTTAGCTTATATGACCAATTATTACAACATAAACCATTTAAATCACTTGTTACACTCCCCATAAAACCATAAACTTAGAATTTTTACATTTCTATTTGTGTTCGGATTAAATAAACAACATATAATGTGTTAGTTAGTAAGCTTTAGTTTAGCTCGACTGCTCACTAGCTGGTTTTACTTTAGCTTATATGACCAATTATTACAACATAAACCATTTAAATCACTTGTTACACTCCCCATAAAACCATAAAATTATAATTTTTACATTTCTATTTGTGTGCGGATTAATTAAACACTATTTAATGTGTTAATTAACGAGCTTTCGTTTAGCACAACTGCTCACTTGCATTAAATCGGTTATATAAATATAACCGATTTAGCACCATAACATGCATTAAATCCACATTATATAGTGTAGTAGCACTTCTTTTTCTTAATATGTTTTTTTATAGGCTGAACACTAAAAAATATGGATATTTGGTTAAATATAAACATGTTGTGAATTTTAGAAATGACTACATCTATCTTTTTTCAATAAATGTTGTCTTTCGGCTGACAACGCTCTGGAGTTATTGGAAATGTTTGGATCACACGAGTCTGAAACAATCCTATGCAGTGGAATCTAATTATACAAATAGTATAATATACAGTATAATATTAGTGTTGCCTAATGTTTATCTTTAGAACACAATGAATACACCTGCAAAAAAATAAAGCAGTATTCAACTGTTGAGAATTTGAATGTTAAACTATTCAGTCCCAACACTAACACGTTCATGCAGAGGACATATTAATATGAATCTGCTACATTTGTTTGTTACAATTGTTCACTTGTTTGCTCATTTGTTCACTCAGTCCCCCATAGAGCTTCTGCACACAGCCGAGCTTCACACGAGAGCCTCTTGTTCCACATCTAATCACATCACTTCACAGTCAAGACGTGTGCTTGATTCTAATCAGATTAACTAGCAACACCTGGTGCCAAATCAGTGTCAATCCTTTGTTACTGCAATTTATTCAGAGAGCACAAATGTTTGATTGCCAGCTAAAGGATGGCAGCAGATGTGTTTACATTGCCAGTGGGCGCTAACTACAGATGGTAACTGCATATGTGTGTATACAGTAGCTGAGTGTAGCGTAAAGTACTTTATCTTTTTAAATTGTCTTGAGTCAAGTCATGATTTGCTTGCGATATGTTGCTCTTTTAGCTACCATCTGTATCTAGAAACACATTTTGAATAACGTTTTTATAAATGTAGTGTTTTTGTACTCGCATGCATCTTTTCCAAGAGTTGCTTAGTTTTACAATAATAAACTGTGTGGGTCTCAAGCATATAGGTTCTTGAAAGAGGACCTGCAGTAAGCAGAAAACAGCTTTAATGCATACAACCATCGGGATAGATTACTGAGCGGGCCTACCGGGCACAGGGCCAGGGGCCCGAGGGTTAGGGTTAGGTTAGGGTTTTAAGAAAAAATCACAATGATGAATACGATCACAAAAAAACACAAAACGACCAAACACATACACATCATAACCCAAAACTACAAAGAAAATGAACAAAAAGAGATGCAAAATTATTAAAAATAGATGCATAATGATCACAGAGATGCAAAACAGCCACACAATGATCACAGAGAGGTGCCAAAAGACTAAAAATACATGCAAAATTATTACAGATAGGTGCCAAAACACTAAAAATAGATGCAAAATGATCACAGAGAGGTGCCAAAAGACTAAAAATACATGCAAAATGATCACAGAGACCCAAAATTACTACAAACAGATGCATAATTACTGAGCCAAAATAAATGTGGAAGGACTACATAGGGATGCAAAGAGTGGACTCTTTGAGTTTGGGTGTCTTGGCAGGGTCGGGGGCCTCTTACATGTCTGTGCCCAGAGGCTCATTGTGTCATAATCCGTCCATGCCAACTCCTACACCAAAAGAGACACAAGACAATAAAAATGTTTTTCTAGAACATTGTCATCAAAGGTACGCTTCCTTTTGTCTCCAGGCATCGTCCACCCACGTTCCATGTGCAGGCCTGGTATGATGAAGTGAAAGACTACTCCTTCCCTTACCCTCAGGAGTGTAACCCTTACTGCCCCTTCAGATGCTCCGGCCCTGTTTGTACTCATTATACTCAGGTACATAGGTCTGGATCCTACATTCATCATCTGTACATTTAATCCTTTAGTAATTTAAGACTTAATCACTTTTTCATGGTCTGCCTTGTCCTTGTTTTGCAGCTGGTATGGGCCACCAGCAGTCGCATTGGCTGTGCCATCAACATGTGTTACAACATGAATGTGTGGGGACAGATTTGGGCCAAAGCCGTCTATCTGGTCTGCAACTATTCACCAAAGTAAGCATATTTGTTCAAATGTTTTTGTTTTCACTGATATACAGGTTGAAACAGAATTCATAATCATCCATAATCGTAAGTTTTTTTCAACGTCACACACAAAAGGGTCTGGAAAGAAATAAAGGTTTTTAGCTAATCTATCTTAAAGAGAACATTTGCCACCTTCTATGTGGATGTCCAATCAGTGTTGATGGTAAATGTAGTCCATTAAACTGGCTACCTACACAGAGGCGGAGACTTGAAGTCCAAACTGAAAATTGTTTGCAGTTCTTCCTCACGTCCAACTACGTCACTGTCATGTCACATGACGGAGGAATTTATTGTTTCAATCGACTACATTTACCATTAACACTGATTGGAAATCCACGTAAAAGGCGAATGTTCCCTTTACGTAGTATGTGTCCTGTTCAATACGCCTTGTTCTATGATCCGAACAGGGGAAACTGGTGGGGGCACTCACCTTACAAACATGGGACCCCGTGCTCTGCCTGTCCTCCCAGCTATGGAGGAGGCTGCAAAGACAACCTCTGCTACAAAGGTATGTGTGTGTAAGGCAGAGACAGACATAGTGAGTTAGCCTGAGGGGAACTTTTCTTACTATACTCTGCTTCTGTGACTTTACTCCAAGATGACAGCTCCAACGCTGCGCAAGAGGAAACGGAAGAAAACAACTTCATTGAGCCGGAGGCCCCCCGTGCTCCACAGAAGCCCCGGTCTAGGGCCTCCAAGCCCGAGCCTCCCAGTCTCCCCGCCCCAGCCCCCACCAAGCCCCCCACAGAGGACCTGCAGAAGAATGAAGTGGTCAACACACAGCAGATGTGTAAGCTGCTATTTAACTGTTTATTCTGGATCTAGTTTCATCTCAAAATGTGGGGGGGGGTGTAGGATCTGGTTTTGGGTTGGGAGGTGCACAGAGGGGCAAAAAATATAGGACACGATCTAAAAGAAAAAAGTGGGTCAAAACCAAAGAATTTGAACAAGTAACACAACAGATGCAAAAGAAATAGGCCTTGACCCGACTATGTTTCCTTGCAATTAAATCTTAAATTGCCTTGATGTTCTGTAGCCATCTCCCTGATTAACCCTGACTCTTTTTTGAAGTGTACTTAATATTGCAAGTCACTCTTTGCAGCAGGGAGGGCAGGTCTGTTTTAGCGTGATCCCCTGAGTGTGTGTTTGCTTTTGGCGGCTGAGAGGGTTTGAGGGGTGAGAGGGGTGAGAGGGGTGAGAGGGGCTCCGTGCGGTTTTTAAATGGCTTCCTCTCCGCCGTGAAACGGGCCTGCGCTCGTAAGCTGAGACGCTTCCTCAAGAATTGCTGACCACCCTGAACCTTGTTGCAGAACATTCTTCTCTTTGGTTCTTGAAGCATCACAACAATAGTCCTCATTCGCTCAACTCAGCTTTTAGAAACTAGTCTTCTGCGTTAGAGCAGCCGCTTCATGCGTGTCGGCTCCTGCACGAGCACTGAAATGTTTTATGTTTCCTTTATGTTTTTCAGCTCAGCTCGTGACCTGTGACACCAAGCTTCGAGATCAGTGTAAAGGAACACCATGTAATAGGTACAGTCAAGATGAAATATAATCAAATATAGCAACACAAAATGGAGTTTACAGTTCACTTCACCGTATTTTTCTCTTATTACTCCACAGATACGAGTGTCCAGCTGGGTGCCTCGATGCTACAGGGAAAGTAGTGGGGACGGTATACTATGAAATGGTGAGTAACCCAAATAATGGAGTAGATTATTATGTTAATTAACAGCTGTGTGTCCTGTCAAAGTGTCCCTGAGACATTACTTACAACTGTTTCAGCAAAAGCCCTTTAATGTAAATTATGTTGCCAATAAAATATTCTATTTGCAGCAATCCAGCGTGTGCAGAGCTGGTCTACATGCTGGTGTCATAGATAATGACGGAGGATGGATGGATGTAACAAGACAAGGCAGAAAAGACTTTTTCATCAAATCCAACAAGAACGGAGTCAAGTCTCTTGGGTGAGACCTATTGGAAACATCACCATGGTTTTATACTGATGATATTTGATGGAAAGATTGGTAAAATATACTCCCAGTAAGTGAAAATAATGTAGTCTCATGTCAATGTTGTGTTTCCTCTTGACAGGAAATATCTAAGTGCTAATTCCTTCACAGTTTCCAGAGTAGCAGGTAAGTCTGACAATAATGTGACACAGTAATTATAGATATGTAACATTTTGTGTGAAATGACTCATTATAATCTCCGCTGCAACTGTGTTTGTTGACGCACGTTGTGATTCTCTCTTCCAGTCAAAGCCATCACATGTGAAACCACAGTTGCACAGATGTGTTCATACCAAAAGCCTGCGAAACATTGTCCAAGGTATGAGCCGGACGTTAGGTCTGCATGCATACGTGTAGTTCTGCAGCCTCATGTCAGTTCATTACTCATTTACTCTTCTATTTTTAGGTTATACTGTCCGAGAAACTGTTTAGAGGAGAATCCTCACATATCCAGAGTAATCGGCACCAGAATATACTCTGATGTAAGTCCCTCTTTTTGAAGTTAATTTCACCCCCAGGCTCATCATTTTGAAAGTGAATCAACATTTCTTACAATTCTTCTTGCATACCTGTGTAGAAGTCCAGTATATGCCGAGCAGCGGTCCACGCCGGAGTAATCAGGAATGATGTGGGCGCTTACATCGATGTGATGCCGGTGGACAAGCGGAAACACTACGTTGCCTCATACCAAAATGGCATTTTTTCAGAGAGGTATGGGAGGCCTGATCTAGTAGTATGTGTATTTTGCCTTGTGCAATTGTCAAGGGAAAATACAAGCATTTTAAAATGTTTTTAACTTTCAGGGATAATTGTGTAACAAAATCTTCACATTTGCAGTAAAACATATCACCTTTATTTTAACAGCAGTGAAGATCGTGGCAGCTTGTATTGGTAGAAACAGTCGTTATATGAGTAAGATTACAAAGGAATTTCATTTCAATAAATAGGATAAGAAAATAAGAGTAGAAAACAAACAAACAAAGAAAATATCAGTCTTGCATACTATCATGGAATTCATTGTTTAGGGCGATCACCGGCCTTTGTCAGTTTTCTGTTTTACAACCCAAGTGAAGGGGTTAATGTGCTGAAGCTCAGTGAAGAGGAATGACAACGAGAATGCAAAGCAGTGAAAAGCCAAAGCATATGCATTGAGGAAGAGGACATCTAACACAAAGGGGATGTAAGGGGATACAAGGTTACGTTTTAGAAATGTTTCGCTCAGTCCAACCAATTGTGTGGATAAACTGTGGCATGTGGAGAAGGACTGAAGAAGACCTCTTCCTATTCTTTTTGTGAAAACATTTGCAACCTTTTTTGCATGACCATTATAGTCCCAGCACGGTCTTGGTGGAATATTAATAATCAGGTTGGGCTTTAACAGAAGGTGCAGGGTTTGCTTGTAACTTCAAATGATCTAAAACTGTTCTAATAGAGTAAGAGTTGGTCAATGATAGTGGGGAACACCACAGGCTTTCTGTACCTGATCACACTGAGGCTGTAGTGACTATGTTCACACTTTACAGTAAGATGCTGAGACAAGTAAAGCCAACACGCCTGAAATATAAAGAGGGTTTGTGAGAGTTGATGAAGATATACATGTAACACATCAACCTTCACAGACATAATAGTTCAACTCTTAAGTCTTTTTTAAGTGTAAGAATGTGACACTAATGGTCAAAGGCAGGATCAACATACTTATAGGACAAAGGATTTAAAGTAGGAAATGGCAGGTTTGCAAATAGAGCGCTGCATCGTCGGCATAGAGGTTTACTTTTGATTACATCACCCCATCATCCGAAGAGGAGGGGCGACAGTAGACAACCCTGTTTGGTGCCACCTGCTAACTCTGCTCTCTGCTTTAAGAAGACTGAGATGACTTTTCAATTAGGAGACATATTAATAATGTTCCATACCGCTCTGATGTTGAGCAACATGCTGTTAAACCTGTGTGAATTGTTTCATGATAGTTATCATCTTCCCCGAATAGAAGTTTGTCACCATCTTCCTACATAATGAGTCCTCGTTGAATAACATTTCACTTTTAACAGAGAAGGGAGCTTGTGATTTGTCTGGGAAGAGACTTTGCTCATGCAAATAAAGTGAGAGCAAGTGAATCCGTGCTGTTCAACAGCATTAAGGTTCTGGGTCCGCACCAGCCTCGGTGTAAAGCTTAGGTGACCCACATACTGCAGAGTAAGTTCTAGTGTTTCAGAGTTTTTAAACTGCACTTTGGATTGTTTTGAGCTCTGCAGAATGACTATAACACGACCTGTGTAGAGGACAAACAGTCTCATTTATTCTGTGGCCTTCCCTCTCTCATTCTGTCCTCCCCCTCTCTTCCCTTGCCTCTCTCCACCACATTTATCTTTGTCACTCTGCTGAGAGGCCTGACGTCTGTTAGTATCTGCTCATCATTTATCTGTCCCCCTTAACTTCACAACATATCTGTCTTTGTTGGATTAACACATGAAGGTCCCCTGTGTTTGTGTAAAAAATAGGTGGTTATATGTTTTCTCAGGGAGCCTCGACCTCTATCTGCTTGTGTCCTATCTGTCATCAGAGTGTCAGACAACACACTGACGTGGACATTTCTCCGTAAAACGTCCATCTGTTTGTGTGTGTGTGTGTCATCGACGTCTCTCTGCAAAAGGCTGGGACATGTTCTGTGTCTGACACATGCTGCACCTAGACTGACTCTCCGTCTTCTTCTCTCCCCTGCAGCCTTCAAAACCCTCCTGGAGGGAAGGCGTTCCGGGTGTTCGCTGTGATTTGAGTGCCCCACAGGGCGGCTTCGCCAAACTGAAAGCGCACTTGGGCGGTTGAATAGGCGGTAATCAAGCCCTGTTGTCAAACTCAATGACTGAAATGTCTCTGGCTTTTCTACACTCCAGGGGTTGGAGGTCGTCTCCATGACAGCGTAAAAACCTAGCAACGAAAACTTGACACATACACAATGAGAAACTGTCAGCACTCACTCGCATTGAGTTTTCACTTTGTCATCTCCAGCAGGACATTTTATTAACTGTAAATATCTCTGAGTATTTGTGTTGTACATATTTGTAAATAGCATTACACTTGTTTGCCTTTGTGCCATTACTTTGCCCTTTCAACAAACAGCTGTATATGAATACTGATTATACAAATCCTATGATATAACATTATACAGGCACTTAGGGATGAATAACGTTGTTATTGTATTAAGTCTGGCACATTTTTACTGGTGCTCTGGAGAGGTTTCTTGTCATATTTTTTACTTTTTTAATGATTGGCGAACAAATTGTTATGCATTTATTTTTATATGATTATGCTTTATATCAATATGATTTATAAAGGATGCTGCTATATGTTTTTTTTTTTTTTTTTTTTTTGTACTGTTATTGTAATTGCCAGTGTGATGGGTTTTGTTTGTTTGGTTATTTTTCCAGATAATGTGGTTTAGTTAAAACTCCCTGCAGGTCGGGAAGTTCACTCCTCTAAACAAAACCTCAGCGCCAGACTTCATCGTGCATTGCATTTGACGGGACGTCGCGACCCCAAATATGTTTTCAAATCATATCTATACATCTCTCTTTGTCATAGATGAACAGAAACAATACTATGCAACAGTTTTTTATTCCAACGGTATGTAAGGGAATGGTGATTTCTACTCAACAGATATATTTGCTCATATTTTTACCGGCTCTCAGCTTTCTATTAAGCTGCATCAATATAATGTTGGCAATTAATTGTTTTTTGTCACTGTTTCTCTGTGCATTATATATATTTTCCTACCTCAGGTTGTTAGGAAAAGTCCATTTTGCAATAAAATATTACAATCACCACAGTTCTTTTGTTTGTGGCATTTAAGTCATTCATTCTCTTTACACTTAAAAACCTCATATAGTTGATTGTATTCCTATTGGCTTTATTATCATAATTGATATCTAACGTTTTTGCAATTCAACTTGCCTTATGCTTAATATCTACGGTGCTTTATTACAATGAATATTTGAAAACCACTGCCCCCAAAAAATTCTATTCCATGAAATGCAAGATTTAGCTTTGAAAATTGACAAATGTCTCTTTGAAACTTTTGTTAGCTTTGGATTTCCTGCTGTAAATCTGTGGTGGCTGCGGTGATAGGGTGGTGCTCCATATTCATTCCTATTCTCGAATATTTCTTGTAAGTAACATGATCTTAACTAATGTTTACTTGTGCTGATTTATCCCGACCTCAAACACCGCGCTGCCTCAGACTCATCGCACCTCAAGCGTAGTCAAAGACAAATCTGGGATGAGTCATTTGAAGTCGCATGCTTTGATAGGAAATGCTCTCTTTACAGTCCAAAAATGAAAAAGCTGCTTTTCCCATCACATATCTTAAAATGATCAAATATTGGCGCTTTAAAAAATGGGAGTCCGCGTCCACAGAAGGCTACGGTCCTTGAACAGTTCATCTGATATGGGTCATAATGCCCTCATATTAAAGCTGGCAATCTGCTCTAAAACCTCATTGGCAATGAGTCATTTCACATTTGCTATAACCCAATGGATAAGCATGCAGAGCCAAAGATCAAAGTGCCTCAGGGAGTCACTGAAGTGGTAGGTTCTGTGGGTTGGATGTAGACTGAACCCAATCCCCTAGACTTCCAGACCCATTGCTCCATTTGAGGGAGAAGCCTGCGCTGCCGACGTCAAAGTCTCACAGGATGTGGCACCCCCCTCACCAATATCCATACCGGTTATTCATTCAAACCATGGAGAGCGGAAGCGTTTGATTTTAAATGTCTCAGCTTTCGCCTCAGGGTCCGTCACCAGGGAGCGGAGTCGTCACTCCTCATTTGCTTCTGAGCTGCAATGAAGCGAGATGACCAATCCGTAATGACTTCCACCATCTCCATATCCGGCCGTGTTATGATGTCTGGAGGGCTGCAATAGGTTGTGACTTAGGCTGCCAGTCTTTGTTATTCCCCAGACAAGGGCTACTAAATCTTAAATGATGGGTTGAATATACGTCGACTGGCCCGGTGACACCGATGTGACACAATATAAATCTTCTTAAATGAATTTTCTACGAGTTTTAGGGACTAGTAATCGCATATCTATATGCATTAGCAGATTTAATTGCGCATGTGGGAGAGTACATTCTACATGCACACTGACCCTCACAACATATGGAAAACAACTTATGGGCCGTGAACCATGCAGAGGTGGAAGAAGTATTTAGAGCTTTTACATAAGTGAAAGTAGAATACTCTGTTACAAGTAAAAGTCCTGCATTCAAAATCTTAAATCAAAAAAGAATCAGCATTAAAATATACTGAAATAAATGTACTTAGTTACTGTCCACCACAAGAACCATGGGAGAAGGCAGATAACTATGTGTGTGTGAGTGTGTGTGTGTGTGTGTGCGGGAGGTTGACAATTTATATTACTTCATTGAGCCAAAAACACACACGAAACATCACATTGAAATACGCGTGCGTGTGCATGCTCACACATTCATGCGCACACACATTTACGCTCCGACACACCACGTTTCGAGCAAACCCAATCACTTGTGATTGGTTGGGCTCTGCGAGAGAAGGGTCTGCAGAGTGAGTGATAGGCCGCCCTCGTGCACCCCGGTCCTGTGAGAGAAAAGAGAGGCATACATCAGACAGGTGTCAAAATTCACAGCAGGATGTGGTGATGGGTGGCGTTCAAGGGCTCTGAAAAATGTAAGGCAAGAAGATGAGGAGGATAGTGAAAGGCAGAAAGTGCGGGACAGAGGAAAGGGCAGAGAGATAAGTTGAAGGCCAGAAAAAACAGTGTGAAGTTTTGGTTCTCTGACACCTTCGTGAGCATGAATTCTGCAGAATTTTTCATCTTAACTTTTAAGCCTAGTCCACACGGCTATTTTTGGAAACTGGGTTTTTTTTCCTCCTTCCTTTTTCAAAAAAAATCCTGTCCACACAAGTACTGTTTAAAAAAAATGCAATACAGTTTCGCAGGAGCAGTTTGATACAGACGGCAACCTCGGGTTCTGAAAAGTGAAGCGCCTTAAACCTGCATTCTCTCTAATGTCCAGCAGGGGGCGTCTGGTTGCAGAAAGTGACCCTACTTCTCTCATTTGACAAGTTTATGGTCTTAAAGGCTAGTTTCAAGTCTTCTAAAATACAGCATGATGTTCATTTAGTAAATGGTCCCATTTAGAGTAAAACGATAAAGCAGGGTGTGCTCTAGGGCGGGGCTACCTTGTGATTGACAGGTCGCCTTCGCCGCGTTTTCTGATTTGGCCGTTGTCCTAGTTTTCGCTTTACCACTTTAACCCTTTGACTGTGACTTGTAACATTTTGGGGGCCTAAAAATGTCGTCAGTGTTCGGTTGTGCTTCGCCCTCTTTGGTCGCTGCTGGTTCCAAAAGACCAAGATGGCAATGGTGCAACACGCCAGTTGATAGCAATAGATTGTTGTGCGCCTTCACATGTGAACAACCAGACAGACCGGGTTGCATTAGGAACAAACTGACAGAGCCACAGCCACAGGCCCATTAGCACCGAGGAGACTGAGTGGCGTGAAGACAGATGGGATGAAAGACAAGCTTGCAGCTCGCAGGGTCTGCATGGTGCCACCAGTGTTTTCAGACTGTCGTTTAAAATGAGGAAGGCCATTAATAACCTCCTCACTGTGCTCTGCTCGGCTGCAGTCTGGCGCTTCTTGCAGAGCTAAATGTGGCGCTGCATGGCAGCAGACTGGCAGACTGTGTCAAAGAGACCTTATACACCTGAGGAGAGGGAGACAGACAGACACAGTGCGTGTGTGCGCGTGTGTGTGTGTGTGTGTTGCTGTATATCTAGGTTTAATTGTTGTTTTTTTCACCTGCTCACCTGTTTGTTTATGTGCTATGTCTGTGCCACTATGGTTGGGTGGACTCAGATAGCAGTGATGCAGCAGGGAAGCCGTCAGCACCGAGGTGAAAAGTTACGGGTGCCAGTGGTAATGACTGTGTTCCTTCTTGTCAAACCTTTACTTTGGCAGATGAACAAAACACAAAATATGACAGGGAGTGGGTTTTTTTTCCCCTCATGGTCCAAAAATATTACATGTACATTAGCTACACTGTGAATGTGTTTTTGCAAAGATGGAGTGGGTACTTTGGTGGAGAAAAAATAAGCTTTTCCTGAGTGGCAAGGTGACTCATATAATTATTGAGTTATTTTAGGCCTCTGTGCTTTTAAAACAAACCTCCGACACATCTTAGACATTTGATTTATAATAACCATGCATTACCAGCTGGCTCTCCTGTGACCAACCCACCCGACTGCTTGAGTGAAATTGAAAATCTTATAACATGCAGTCAAATTAGTGCTCAAGACCGTTAGTGAAATATTCGACTTCACACTTTAAAATCAATCAGGGACCAACTATTGCTGAAGATTGTTTTTTCTGCATATGGTTTTCTCGCCTGTGCTCATGTGAAGCATGGAAAAAAAAGGTTGTTAGAACCTCACACAATGCAAAGAAATAATGTCCCTTTTTATTTTACTGAGGTGTGAGCAGTGTGACTCAATGATGGTTACGCTATAATCTGTAATGTGAGCCGCAGTGCTGCACATTGGAGAACTGTGAAGTAACAACACAATGGGAAAGAGTTGCTTTCATCGTGTCGCTGCTGCACCAGGTTGAATGCAGGAGGCTTTAACAGATCAAACACTCCCTCTTTTCTTCAATAAATGAGACGTTCCAGGAGAAAATGCTGCTTTGTTTGATAGGAAATTAAGAAACATGTGCGATTTTGGTCCTGAGAGATTATTTTGGTCACAGGTGAGAGAAGAAAACCCAATCAACAACACCTGGCAAAGTTACTCCCGACAGATAAAGCTCAAACAATAATGTGCATCTGCGTATTTACACTGTTGTGCTGTCTCTCACTGCCCCCCCCCACCCCCCTCATACACAGCATCTCTGCATGCACACAATGATGAACATACATTCATCTTACTTCTACTGACAGGCAGGACTACAGACATATTTTTAAACGCTTCATTACCAAGGAGGGAGAGAAAAAAACCTGCACATCAGATGATTTATTGTCAACAACTTGCACACATAAGACACCAACACTGACATTTGTTCCTGTATAAATGGGAGTCAGCGAGGCAGTTTTATGCTGTGGATGCAGATGTGGGCCACATGTAAAAAGCCTTTCCAAAAAACAGGCACGGCGGAGAAGGGAAAGTTGTGCTTACAGTACCTCTCCAGGAGGGGCTGGCTGCCTCCCAGACTGCACTGCTGTGAGAGCTGCCCCTCAGAATAAATAATGACAGTCCACATCATCTGGACTCTGACAGAAACCAATTCATATATCTCCTCTCGGAAGGAAGCGTTAATGCCTGCGTCACATTCGAAGTCGAGCGCTCTTTGTTTGTTTCACTTTATTCTTGTCACATAGAAGATATTATATATTATATACAATAAGGCGCTGAGCAAGGGGTTAGAGTAAATTATATTCAGACATAAGTGTACAGAGTTTACTGGCCGGGCGCATTTGACCTTTTTCAGAGAGAGTTAATTTTTCATTGCAATCCCCAGTGGGGGGTTTAATCCTACCATTATCTCCGGATATCTTATCAATGTTTCATAGCCCTGGGAGCACACTAAATGGGCTGAGGTTTCCTGTTTATCCTCCAGATGTAATTGCATCAATGATAACAATAATAACGAAGCTATAGCTCAGGAATGTGGCATCGATGCTCGCACACGGAGCCATGGATAACAGAGGAAGTGGCTTGAGTTTCAAAGAGAACCTGCCCGGCCGTAGCACAATCAGACAACCTGCGTGTAAAACAAACACTTGTTTGCAGAGGAAAGGAAAATAAATGTTGAGGAAGAACAGCAACAGAGTATAAGAGGCCTGGCAAGACAACAAGGAGCACTCAGTCGAGGGTCATGGCCGAACAATAAGGCCATGCATGGTGGATGGGCACACACACTCGTCTGCAGTCATAATACAAGAGAAAGGAAGTGGGAGAGTCTTGGGCCGAGGCCGAGAGGGCCCAGGGGTAGTGGGAGAAGAGCTCAGCCTGAAAAATGAAAAACTACAGTTCATAGTAGACTACATCAAAAGGAATCCCAGAATAAGTTTGTTTTCAAGTTTTTGTACGAGTCAGCAAAAAATGTTCCTGCTCGCAACACATGGCACAGTGGACGGACTTATGAGCAGCGGGCGACGCACCAAACACAATTCTGTGACAGAAGTGTGCGAGCGTATTTATGTTGGGATCATGGTCAGGGAGCAAGGAGTGCAAAATATAAAGAGCTGCAACCAATCAGGCGCCGGCGATGGGCCGCAAAATCACGGAGGAGGCTGTCCTCGGACTCTGACGTCATCGCTGACCTTTCGTGTATTTACAGAGGAGGCTTGATTTCCACTCCTTTTCCATGCTCACACACGAGCCGTTGTGAAGCGGGCCCTGGAGGTAAAAGAGTAGCTTTGTCCCGACCTGGACGGTGAGCGCCGAGTCATGTGCTTCTGCCAATCCCGAAGAAGGGCCCACAAGCCAGGGCCATTGAGAAAAGCACAAGCGTCACCTGTTTTATATTAAATCTGTCAGATTAAATAAGGAAGCCAATAACCTGCAGCTCTCAGGGTGCCAACGTTGACCCTGCTGCTCTGATCGTACTCGCTCACTCGTTTCCAAACTGAGCCGAGAGACAGAACCTTCTGAAAACGAACGCACGAACGCACCTGATCATTTGTTGCATATTAAATGAGATGTGATAAAATGTCTGCTTCTGCGTTTCAGCAAACCACAGCGCACCTTGGTTTCTGTTTGGCGGTAATGCAACTTGTGTTAAACCACTGACTGATTTTTGTATTTCTGCGGCAACATAAACCTTCTGTTTCACAACTTATATGCTGCTCATCCATCACCTTTATTGAACAAGTATAAAGATCTCATTATCATACAGTGGAAACACGAGGACAAGTAAACTGCCCTTTGAAATACTCCCCCTAACGCAGCAGACAATATTGCCCTCTACAGGGCATACATATTAGTCACGCTAAGGAGGGGAGGCTGTGATGAGCACCACATGTGTTGGTGAATGTGTAATTACACAGTGTTTACAGAGCGGCAGGATCAGGGGCTGGAAAGTGGCAGCGTGAGATCAAGACCCTGGATTACACCCTCCTGACATTTAGCATCTGCCTTCCTCCGGTGTCCTCCAGCAGGAATCTCTACGAGCCCCGTGTCCGGTCAGAGAAGCAGAAGGAAGTTTGTTGCAAAGCAGCTTTTCACATACGAGGAACTTGCTTTGGCCTAAAAAAAAAAATCAAGAAACATACATTTCAAATAGAAGAGAAATACAGACTGTGAGGAAATAAAGATTTTAAAAGAGGACAACAAACATAATAATGGTTTAATGATGTGAAATTAAAGAAAATGATTACGTAGACTGATGTACTTTAATTCATCAAGTGTGTCTGAGTGTGAGAGAAGATTAAAATGAATGAGACGGTCACATGAAGGACCTTCAGTGAGCCAGCACCTCCTTTACTTAGGAAGCCTCGGCTCTCCAAATTAGCTGCGTGGCATGAAAAAAAAGAAGAGAAGGAAGAAGAAACAGCGGGCGTCTCATCACTCTTGTGGGAGCGAGGAGACTCTTCTGACTCCCAAGAGGAGCTGAGTGTGATGAACTGCGTGGACTCAGCCTCCCCCAGTCATTTCTATGAGAAACGCCACAGCAGCAGAACAGCCACGTCTCCAGAGACCCAGCCTCACTGTGACACCAGACGCACCCCGATTTAGGACACCAAGACTGGGTCAAACCAGCAGGAGGTGTAGCCTTTCCCCCGAGAGTGAGCCGGCCCTTTTCCATCCATTGTGATGTGACCACTTCCTATTTTTTTCCCCCTCATCTTCACCCTCATCTGTCTGCAGCTCTCTCCTGTCTCCCCTCCCTATCCATCCTCCTGCATTACCATAATGATCATTAGTGTACCTACGCAGTTTACTTCTAAAGTTCATTGTCTGGCTCCTGCGCTCGTTTACAATTATAAATCCTCTCCGAATGCAAATGCACGCTCTCATTGCGGGAATTTAAACCGGACAATCGGGAAAGATGTATCCGCGGGAACCGCCTCGCAAAGCAGACACGCAGCCGCAAAACTGAAATCTCATCCTCTCGTCTTCTGAGTACATATTGAGTCCATTCGGTGTATTGTGAGGAACATCTGTAACAGGCTCAGACGCTCGTCTGTGAGCGAAGGAAAGGACCCTCTTGGATCTCCACTCACCTTCTGGAGAAGGACAGAGAGGCTCTCCACACACTCCTGCTTCTGTGGAGTTAATCACAAACATGTCGAGGCCCGATCCTCGGGGACGACATACAACCTTAGCTGTCCTGGATTGTGTGACTGACCAATGTCCTCCTTGGAAAGCCAAGGACCCACTGAGCCCGCGTCTCTTATTCTGAGAAATGGGCTTTTTTTCCTCTTTCCACATTAGCTTTTTCCCCTCCAGGCATTGACATTTAATCAAACCCAAATCCCATTGTGCCTATTAACATATCAGGCTGATACGGGATGCTGTAAAAAGCTCGAGTACAGGAACCCAGAGCAGAACATTACCATAACGCTGCCTGTGTGATCTCTATTTTCTCTCCAACCGCCCACATGTAAAAATGCTTACCTGGCAAACAACTAAGCGTGGAGATGCATTTCTCTCCCTCCCTCCCTCTCTCCCCCTCTTCCACTCATTCACCCCTGCTTATCTTTTTAGAATGTGTTAATTATTTAGCTGCTCGTGCTCGTGGATGTTCGCCAAATAGCACCGAGACAAATATTTCACAAGACCATCAAAAAAAAAAAGTTTGCTTTCGCCTCGGCTCTGATTAAACAAACAATTCAGCGGCATTTATTATTTATTTTTTTTTTTAGGGAATGCTTAAGTGCTTTAATGGATGGCGTGGCTTCGCTCAGTCTTCGCAGTATTAATCATCATAGACGTGAAGGGACTTGGATATGTGAAGCGGATCGTCTATGACAAATGGCGATGATTATGAGGTCAATACCCGATAAATTGCCCGTATTGGACAAGAGTTGTTTTCCACAGCTCAGCAGATATCGCCAGCTTTGCTCGTGACCTTGATGAAGGTCCCTGCGCTCTTGAGTGACTCTCCACACATCAGCTGATCATGTATGCCACATGTTGGTTTGTGCGGCCGCCGACTGAGGCCAAACTGCTTGTTGGCCTCGCATCACGGCAGGCAATTATTCCCCTAAAACTGGGACAGTTCTGTGTAATGACACCACGATATTTAGTGCAATGAAAAAGACATCGGGGCTGTCAGCATTGTTTTCTTCGAGAGAGGATGACGAGGCAGCAGCAATGGAACGGGGCCATGTTGTACAAAGAGGATTATGAAGACAAAACAACTTTGACAAGTCTGAAATTTGAGGACACTTCCAGGGAGATATGAAGAGTATCAAAGTCAAGCTGTTGTTGGAGGGGAGGCAGCATGCTGTTTTCTGCACCCTTGTGAATGTGACGAAAAACACAGTCGTACCTCTGCAGAAGATGACACTTGACAGAACAGCTCGTCTCAAAGTGGCAGCCATCTCCATGCACTGAGCGGAGCCTTTCAGAGCCCTTTCTCTCACTGCAGACGCTTTATACAACAAATAAATACATTAGTGTGAGCAATGGGATAATTGTGCCACGCTAGGAAAGATAAAAACATCCGCAATCCTCATTTATCTGTTTTCTGATACCGCCACATTAATCTACGCTGCTTTCTTATCGTTAGATTGAAGAGTGTAGAAATAACGGAGTAGGAGGGATCTTCACTCCATCATATAGTTGTTTATGTAACTGTTACATAAGCCTTCTGTCTTCTCCACATTTTAATCAACATAAGTAGTGGCAGCCGCTCATATCAATATACCTGAGCCATCTGCTCCCTGATGCAGAGGGTTTCTGTGCGATTGCACAACCGCAGCTACGCCTCTCGCTACATCCCGATCAGGATTATAGCTTTGGCAGGATCAAAATTTGTTTCTGTGCTTTTTATTTTCAGAGCTTTTTGATTGCCAATCTGCAGCATTGTATCCTCAACGTACGAGCTGCAGGCGATGCTTTGTACGGTCGGGGACGCTTTGCAATTAATTTGATCCGTTACTGGTCTCTCTGGTTTTATTATTCAACAACATTAATTCTCGGACATTTTATAATGACGAACATGGTGCTCACGCGCTGGCAATACCAAATTGTTATTTCCTTTTTAGCGGGCGAAAAATATGTAAATAATGCAAAATTATACTCAGACATGTAACAAGGTAAAAAAGTCTGTTGTCGTAAATTTGCATATTTGCTTGGAACATATTGTGGGCCGGAGATCAAGCGGAGCACCTTGACCTTGAGCACTTGCTCATTATTTCAGTGATCAAAATGATGAATGACCACAAGTGCCTGAACTTCAGATCCTGGCCTGTTCTGATAAATATGCTGCCGTTCAGGTTGAAATAACAGTTATTGTCCACTCGTTGGTGCGAATTACAGTCGCAACCTATAGTGTCTAAACACACTAACGCTGCAACTTGTGATTATTTTAATTATTGATGTGTCTATTTCACTAATAGTCTTGAGTCTTTAGTGGAGTCGGCTAAATCACGACTATCTGCTCGCTGCTAACAGACGTCTCTTAACCGCCGTACTCCCGGGGAACCAGCCTCCCACGGAGGACGCGGCGAGGGTCAAAGTGTCAGAACGTGCAGAGATCCTGGATGTGACGTTGACCCCGAGTCAGGCAGCTGCATTTCTTCTCTCTGCACTGACGCAGACTGCAGCTGCACTGACTCACTATCACCTCTACAGGAACACGTGGTATTACAGGCTGCACGGAGCGCGGCTAGCTGTTAGCATCATGCTAACTTCAGGAGACACACACACAGACGTCTTTAACGTCGACACTGTCACCTCTTCACACTCTGTCGATGACGTTAGTTCATAGTTTTAATGTTTTAAATTAAAATTCTGGCAGATCGTACACGTTGAACCTTTAAGGTCAACTTAAATATTTTATGTGACATGTGGCACTATAGTATTAATCTTTTGTAGATGTTTAATGAAATTTACAATGACATATTTACTTTAGCAGGCCTTGTGATTTCTTCTTAAATTGTGATTTCAGGGTTGTTTTGTGTCTAGTGTTTCATGTTGAACATCTTGTGCTTTGTTTAGTGTTTCCACACCTTGGGAACATGTTGTAAATATGCTCCAACATGTTTGGATTAGTGTTTCTGTATCTGATAACCATGAATGAACTGATGGTTGCAGCTCCTCTTCACCTCCCTCCGCAGCACTTCTTTATCCCTCACCCCCCTCACAGTTTCGGGGATGGTGTGGTCCAGGAAGCGCGCCTCCTCGCGCTCTCCTCCTGCTCTCCTCTCCGGCTCCGGTGGATCAGCTGACGAATGGTATCTCCCTGCTCGCGGATGGATCGCGCCGCTGAAGCCGGGCAGC
Organism: Bovichtus variegatus; assembly: GCA_943593645.1. Lineage (NCBI taxonomy): Eukaryota > Metazoa > Chordata > Actinopteri > Perciformes > Bovichtidae > Bovichtus > Bovichtus variegatus. The sequence goes on from CALSCE010009814.1 coordinate 1,337,461, forward strand.
CTGAGCGCTGACACAGGAGCAGGTTGCCCACCGCCCGCTCTCCTGCTGCTGGATGTCTCCCCGACCGACCCCCGAGTGAACACACAACAAGAGAGATTACTTTCTTTCATTTTCCACCTCGGGCAGGAAGCGACCCCCTCACCATGGCTTCCAACTTCAACGACATAGTCAAACAGGGATACGTGAGGATACGGAGTAAGAAGCTGGGGGTGAGTACTGTTGCACTTGCTGTGTGGCGCGGTGCAGGAGGAGGAGGAGGAGGAGGTGCAGGAGGAGGAGGAGGAGGAGAGGACTTCCAGTTGTTTGCGGTCTTTTAACATCAGCGGCGTGTGGATTAAGAAAGAGGCTTTAATTGCTCCATATGCAGCCGTCCTGCTGCGAGCTCTTCAAGAGGAAACGCAGATCAGAGCAGCACGAACAGCGGCCAAGTTTCCCTCAGTGCATTGTGCAAACACACACTTGTGCACATACTGAGCGTGCATGATGGACAGCTTGACAGCCGGTGTCATGTGGATGTGCTTGTAAATCCCATTTCCCTCCTAAATTCCCAGTTTCTAGCTTTTAACTTTATATACGTGGTGAAAGTTTTGGCTGCATCTAGTTTTGCAAACATTTTTTAGACAGATACCAGGACTGTGGGTATATAAGGGAAAGAATGTGAAAATGCCCATGAGGTGATACAAATGCTGTAATAAAAAGCCAACTGAGGTACTCTGTAAAAGTATTATGACAGACATTAAAACCCCATAACCAGCTCTAATAAGGTCACTTACAATTGAGCACCACAGGCTATAAGTCTCTTTATCATGGTGCTAATTAAAACTGTGTTTTATGGATTCTAGAAGATAATAGAAGAGCTGCAGCGATTAGTGGATTGAAAAATATTCTCCAACTATTTTGACAATCGAGTAATCGTTACAGTGATTTTTCTTGCAAAACATGTCTTTAAATGCTGTTTTTCAGCCTCTCAAATGTGGCGATTCGCTGCTTTTCTCTGTTTTATATCATGTTAAAGTGAATATCTTTGGGTTTTGGACGGACAACAGAGACATTTAAAGACATCACCTTGGACGTGGAGATTTTTCCCTATTTTTCTGACATTTTATAGACCAAACCATTAATCTAGAAAATAATCAGCAGATGAATCAATAATGAAATAGCTAATAGGAATACTGGGAAAGCTGTTTTATCATGTCATCAGCCCGAGTCTTACTGTACTTCTCTTTATGAATTATTCCCAGGGTTGAAAAGTCTCATTGAATGCAGTGTGATGGCAGCGCTTCAATACGCCTTGATAATGTCTTTCCATTGAGGTTCAGCAGGGAGAGAAACGGCTCGACTGCTTGAATTGAAATGAATGATATATATTCAATTACGAGCGCCTTATTGTCTGACTCATAAAGCCATCTGCTTTTGTTCATGCTTCCGGCTCATTACGCCAACAGAGCGGGCAACACTCCCTCTCCTCTGATGAAGTGTGATGATGGAGGCTAATGATGTCTGCCTCCTCACATCATCACCTGGCTTCAGCGCCGTTATTCTACTATGGTTTGCTGCCATTGTGGCTTTCTTTGATTGCTCTTTAAGAGTTAATTGTTGTTGAGTAAGAGAAACCTTTTTCTGCCCCTAAACACAAGCTTGACATGACAACGGAAAGACATTTGTTGTTGTTAGCATGCAGATTAGCTTGCTCGCATACAGTTTGCTCAGTTTTTTTTTTACTTCTTGCATATGCTGTTAGCTAGATGCACTCAGAGAAAGAGGAAGTGCGCGTCAGGGCTGGGCAATGCATCGATACCGTGATATGAGACGAGATATCGTCTCAGATTGTGAGTGTGGCCTGGTTTTAAAGGCTGCATCACAGTAAACAGATGTCGTTTTCTAAACTCACCAGACTGTTAATAATACAGATATTTTGTGAAAGCACCAACAGTACAATACCGTTGCAATATCAAGGTATTTAGTCAAAAAATATGGTGATATTTGATCGCCTTGGCCTCGTGCGTGTGTATGACTCTGCAAAGCAAGTGTGGATGCACGCTGCGCTGGCTGTGCTGGAGGTATGGATGCTTTATCTCTGCCAGCTCCACGTCTCATCCTGCTGTTTGTGTCCTGGTCGCCCACTCCCTCAGCCCTCCGCCGCTCGCTGCTGTTTCATCAGAGAAAAGCCACGCTGCGATGGCCTCAGAGGACCCCGGTGTGGGCAGACAGAAAGTATTCATCTGTCCACGCTAGGGTTAGTTCTTCCAGAGTCTCATTGTGAAGCAAGAGGAAGATATCTGCACGCCATCTCATCTTCATTTCTCTTGGGGAGAGATTCCTCATCAGCGCTAAATGGCTTAATTCCAGTGTTTTGTGTTGATGAAAATCCAAATGTCTGACACATGCGTGGGCTGAAGGGGAAAAATATACATCTGCGTGGAGGGGGTGATATTTAGAGTTGTGAGTGTTATTTTGCAGCATGATCTCAAAACATCATATTTATTTGATTTTATCATTGGACTCAACAGCTCGATATTGTTTATGGCTGCGAAGAGACACTTGATATGCTGAACATAGAGCCTGAACAGAAGGATTGCTGTGTGCATACGCAGACTCAGATTTATGCACCGGCCGCTTTGCTTAGGATTCCGCATCACTAACGTGAAGCCGGTGTCATGTCGAGCTGCGTGCACCGCTCCGTCATGTCGCCAGCGCTGGACTTAGAAATGTTGCTATACTCCGATATCATTACTGATACCAAAACAACTTACTTTACACATTTATTTCAAAAAGATTCCTATAACTAGTAGTTGATGGTTTGTCATTTACAATGTGCGCTTCCTTTGTTGTGTGACGTCGGTCAACTGCTTCTTCCTTTTTTTGCCCCAAGTTTTAAGGAAGTCGGACTTTAAATGTCGTACTTTTTCTGTTCTGAGGTGTCTGGAAAGCAGTGTCTCCGCCTGTCAGGATGCACGGCCTCGCGGTCTGAGGCCGGAACGGTGCCGGCTGCTTTCCCCATCATGTGATACTTTTTCTTAAACATTTTCCTTTAGTGCTTTAAAGGTCTTTCAAATATCACATATCAAGACTTTGCATCACAGATGACCTTCTAGTGCTCCCACCCCGGCTCTCCATTGTAATGCGCTGCCATTTAAGATATATTATACATTATTTTTGATTAGAAAGTAGCACAGTCGAATGGTTTTCTTTATGCGATATTAAAGTGGCCGCGCATCTACACCCCAGCTTTAGTCAGACTCATCAGCATCTGTCAATATGATTGGCTCATTTCCAAACCCCATCATGTGTGAAGGTTGAGGCCATGAGGTCAGGTCGGCGTTCTGCAGTGATCAAAATGACCGAGCGGGGCACTTTCTCTTCAGCTTTCTTTTTCTTTTTCCTGGGACATTTGTTTTCTTTTTCCACTGACATGAATGGCAATGATTCCCAACATTAGCCAACTTCTTTGTCTCTTTGTTGGCTGCAGAGACAACGGTGCAGTGTTCTTGAATGCACAAGTAGCCTCTCTCTCTTCTTTCCTTTCTCACATCCCCCTCCTCTTCCTCACCTCTCCCCCCATTTTCTCACCTCACGTCTCACCTGTACTCCCCAAACTTCACAGTGCCTCTCTCACCCCCCCCACCCCCCTTGTTTTATCTCCCATCCTCTTTTCTTCCCCTTTATCTGGCTACCTCCCTCACCTCATCCCCCCTTTTCTCTCTCACCGTTCTCTCCTTCGCTGGTTTGCAGACAGCTGAGAGACTGAGCACAAAAGCATCCTATTCATCACCCCACGCTGCACCCTCCATAACCCCACCAGGCTATTCCCCCCGACACAATCCAAAGGCACATACACACCGATTGGCTTGGTTCAACATTGAAGAATTGGCACACACATGCGCCCGACAAACAAGTAAACAATCTGCCGCCAGAGAACAGTGTGTGGATTCTCAATTAATTTTAATCCTGTGGCTTCGTACCATACAGTATTCTTTTCTTTTTTACTACTTGAAGACAAACTAAATGCTGACAAGTGCCAAAAACAAGTGTCTGCACTGAGGAAAACCTCAAATCTGGCAGTGGTGATACTGCCGCTCTCTCTTCCCGCTTTCACAGATGCCATCTGTGGGATGGACTCCTCTTGACGAGCTGAACAACGTGACCTTTGAGTCATTTGTGCGTCACTCTCAGACCAGGTACACGTTTCCCAGGTTAAGCATCGCTCTGGTAAATAGAGAAGGTCAGCCGTCGAATATTTTCCCCTCGTCCGTCCGACTTTTCTTCAAGCCTTAACAAAAATGATCAGTTTCAGTGTGCTGCAGGTGAGTCTGTGCCATTCAGGCTCTCCATTCACAAACATGTTTTTGACACTTCAAAGGAGCGTGTTCCGATGTCAGCCCGGAGGTAAAATGTGTAATACTTTAAGATAACGCGGAGCACTTCACACATGGAACTCACACTTCGATAAGTCTTGTTAAAATTCATTTCCCGCTCTGTTAACACTGTATTTTACCAATATAAATAGTACCTGCATTAAACACAACATTAACTTATTTTGCATACAGTTAAAAGTGCAGTAATATTAGAACCAGAAGATTGTGATCGCATTCCAGATATTGGTTTTATGTCATATCCTGGCGATATTGTTTCCGCTTAGCTTTTCTTAAAGGAAGTCATTTTTATGACACGTCCCGGACAATATTTCCCGTTTTAGTTTACGATAATCACCCTGCTGTGCACCAGCTGTCCAGCGCCTAACGTCTGACGAAGTTCGCTTTTAGCTGGTAAAGAAAGCGGAGGATTTAGCAGCGAGACCCACGTTTCTCCCACAGGAGCTGCTCCGTCCCTGCGGAGGCGGATGTTAATGCTCCGTTCACGTTACACGCAGTCATTAGATCAATTGTTATGATACAAATATTAGCTATAGCAGGTCATATTTTCCGAGTCTAGATCACCTCAGATTTTGTTTTGGTGCCCAATAGTAGAAAAAAAAATCCCCAAATTCCCCGTCCAGCTGCTCACTGTTGATATTGTGGAGCACATTTCAAAAACATCAACAGTGAGCTGGAATACATTTTTTAGATCCTGAGGTGCTGTTGGGCATCTTAAAATCCCTAAATGTACCTTGATTGTGCTGGACTGCAATGCAATTAAAACCAACAAACTAACTTAGGATACATATTATATATATATATATATATATATATATATATATACGATAGACTGCTAATGTTCTGTAGTTCGTAAAATTGAAAGGACAAAGTTGTGCTCTCAAAGTGCAGTCATGAGAGCGCCTTGGTCAAACCACAAATGTCAAAGCAGAAAAAACATTAAAAATGCATTATGTCTGGTCCAGATTGAGGAGGAGTGAAAACACAATCAGCCAAAAGTGTGGATGTCAACAAATAATCAGTAAAGCAATAACTGGGGCTGCAGACTGAGAGTTTAAGTTATTTATCATCCAAACACAAGGATATCATTTGCACAAAGATGGGTAACTCTCCTGTTTATAGATTTACAGAAGTGATTTAGGGTCTTAAAATTACTTTTTATTTTTCTTTTCTTTTTACGAGAGAGCCGTTTCACAATCTTGGGAATGGATACAATTTGTTTTGGGGGCAAATAACTGTCTGTAATTTAAGGACTGAAAAACAAATAAAAACTACTGTAGCTTGGTACTTATTGGAATTTTGCCACTTTCAGTCTTGTAGGAAGGTTTGAGGGAAGTGTAATGTGTGACAACAGTACTCGTGTTACAGTGTCCCGCGCACAAAACAGCAGAAACTAACATTTGTGACGTCTGGTGTAACACTGCCTCTGTGGTGACACGCTAATCAGCAATGTTTGCTCATAAGACACGTTTCAAATTCATGTATCTTCCCATTTTTGCTGTATTGGGGAAGAAATGAAGTATAGTTGAAGAATATTTAACTTGAATCGTATTGGTTGGACAAAACAACCTTTTAGAAACTTTTCTTTCCAAGAGATAATAACATTTCCCGAATGTTTCGGAGACCTTTGATACCCGAGTCTGATGCTAAGCTAGCAGTTTACACGGATAAAGACATTAATGGTGCAAATAAAGCATTTTCTAGCCGTTAAATATCAGCACGGAATCAAGAGTTATTACTCTTTAAGTAATTTTTTGGACCCAGTAGTGCTCTCCTCCCAATCTCTGCCGAAACAGTTATTAACTGTTTTATCCCTCTTTTGTCTCACTCAGCTGTTTTTGTCCCACAAGTGGGTATTTGTGTTCAGTGGTCTTGAAGTGGACAGCGTGTATTGTAATGGTGTGTGGGTATGTCCCCCCTTGTTGGCGCACAAGCACCCACCAAAGCAGACGCGGAGAAGTGGAGAACAATGTGTCTATTGTCCAAGATGGCACAGCCATGGAAGATGGGATCTTGCCACTTCCATGCGACTCACTATTACCAGTGGCAGCCGTCCAGGATGGAGGATGTCAGGAGGTTTGTTGTACATGTCAGATGCGCGTAGAAAGACAGTCGGATATGTTGGACTCGCCGTGATTGAGACTTTCAAACAACATGGATAAATGTGGCTGAGCTTGTGCAAAGAAATCAGATTATTACCATTAACAAACCACTAGATTCTACACCCAGTGGCCACCATTAGCCGTGTTCACCGCTCCATCTTTCTGATTCCCAAATAGAAACGGAAACTGTTACACATAGAGGATTTTTAATGAGCCTTGTCTATGATTTTATTTGTGCTTTGTGGGTGCATGTAGCCTACTTTCAGCTCTCAGCGCTTCATCTCTGTGATAGATGTGTTTGGATTCGGTGCATTAATCCACAGATATGCAGGGCTATACATCGTGTGGTCATTTCCTTTGCTTTTCGTCAGCTTCCTCCATCAGACAAAGACCTGAAGACAAATTACCAGCTCTTATTGGCTCTGATGAATTGCATCTCCAGCAGGATACGGGAACAACAGCACAACCGTCGTTATTCACGGTGAAAAATGTGCTTCTATTATATAGTCGCTTTCATAAATAAATCTCTGCCCGGACCCCACTTGAACATTTCACATCATTGATTCCCGTTGTTCCTAATTATCAAGAAAGCTTTTTGGCGTGAACAGGGACAGATGTTGTTATTAGTAGTTCGTCGTGTCCGTTCCGAATGTCCGTTAGCTGGCTTCTAACAATGCCCCGCGCATCAACGCTCTTCTTCTCGTCCTCGCTCCAAAGACCCCAGACTCTTCCTTCAATCCCTCCAACTTTTCTTCTCCCCTCTCTCGCTGTCTCGCTGTCTCGCTGTCTCGCTCCTGTCTCCGCCTGGACTCCGTACACAAACACATGTCACATCACGCTGGAGCTGTCCACAGTGTTTTCTGATGAGCTGCTTTGTGAAGTGCAAAGTTCTCTAATCCCATTGGGGGAGAAGTCTCCGCTCAATGGGAGAGGGCTCTCTTCGTGGCCATTTAATCCCCCACCCCCCCCAACAACAGACGAGACACTTGATTCGTATTATCCAATGAGCTAATGGGCTTAAAATCTTTGTTCCACTTCGTGTTTTAGGTGCAGAGATCATAACAGAGCTCACGACTTAAAGTGACTTTATCAATGTTTCTATTAGAGGTGTCAGTTTGAGCTATTTTAGCCCAACACCTGGTAATTTACCATGTTCAGAAAAAACACTTGTGCATCCCTTTCAGTCCGATACACGAGACACAATAACTTTTCTTAAGCTGTCATTGTATGAGGATACTCTGCATATTAACACTTATTATATAAAGCAAAGGACATACTTTCCATTTCTCTGATTCATCTCAAGATACATTTTACCCATTTTGCTCTTCATAGATAGATTTTTAATCCACCGTGTATTGTTTTACACTTCCTTTCAGGTCAGCGAGTAGTTATTTAGGAAAAAGCTATTTTAATTTCGGACTCTTTTAACACTAACTGTGACGTGACGTCTGCTTCCCTGACAATGAGCTGTTAAATATTACATTTCAGCGATGTCACAGTCATGAACAAATGGGATGTTTTTCAATTAAGTTGGTGAAATTGATTCCAAAACATTGTAATAACGTTCACTCGCAGTTACACGATTTCCTTCAGCGACGTCAGCGGCGTGTGACGTGGAAGGTGAATCCGCCTGACACACATCTCACCTCCCACCCGGCTTTACAGTTTTACGTGGGACGGTATTATTTGCTACATTGTGCAGATACACTGGAGACTCACCTATAAAACCCCCGGCCGAGAGGAATCTATCATAGCTCCATTAACACTTCTGCTTCATCCTCCTCTCCTCGCCTTCCTCCCCTCATTAATCAACAGACCAGCCCTCGGGGCTCTACGCTGCAGCGAAGCTCGCGTTCACTTTGTGTGTGTGTGTGTGTGTGTGCGTACAGTATTTGGGTATTGCAGTTATGTGTATTTGCATATGTGTACATGCACAGGTGTTTTCATGTATCAGATGTGAGATAATACATTTTTCAGGGCGATTTTCTTTCTGTGTCATTACATTTTTGGCTAAAAATCCAATATTATCAGATGTTTGTACGATAGAAGTCAGCTGTCTGTCTCAGTCTGCCCCAAATTCATAGAAATTGTATGAAATTCGGTTTTTCTGATTGCATATATTTGGAGAGCAGTGTTGACGATATATAATACCGATATATTGATTTTCTAATTTCAACATATGAGACACAACATGGCTGAACTTTTACTTAAGACTGTAAATGTCTGTCTCTGTTTGCTGAGATGGGCCCTCTGCAGTGCACTTATTTAAAATCTTTAAAAAAAAAAAATGGATCAACTAAATAAATGTCTACAGGTAAGTAAAAAAAAAAAAAAAAAAGAAAACTTATGAATGGGAAATACATTTTCAGCTTGTTTCTGAACAAACATTTGTAAACTTACATAAATAAAGAATACATAAGCGCTGTAAGTGTAGAGGCCTGCTCTGGTGTTGGCTCAGTGAAATACTATAATAAATAAATAGTCAGTATCGGTCTACCACTAGTAAAAACCGTCTCAGAAGAGGACCAGATGAAGTTATTCCTGGAAGAAAAAAAGTCTTCCCAGCCACCTTTTTATATTTGAATCACGATCCTGCTGTTACCTTTCATCAGCCCGCTTGCCAAGCACATTCCGTACAGTGTGCAGCCAAAGATAGCCTCAGCCGTGTGTCTGTGTGTGTTAAGGGGCTTGTCGTGTTCTTAATTTACTCAGTGTGGCACATAGGTAAACATTATTACGGCCTTGCTAAAAAAAAAAAATAAGGATATTTTACACCTGATCTGCTTCAAATGTAAACAAACAGCCTTGTTGAGTGGTGTAAATTAGCCGTAGCTGTCGGGTAAACAACTTTCTTTATATATATATATATATATATATATGGAGCTAATTACGCTCTGTAATATTAATGTGTTGTTAAAAAAAACCTTGACCTTGTGTAAGTGGGGGAATAAAAGCAGCTAGTTCATGTCCCCCGTCTGTGTGGGAGCTCTGTTTGTTTGGAGATGAGTTTGTACTCCTCTCCTTCCCTCCCTCTTTCTCCCTCATGGGAGATCTTTTAATAGTAAGGAGGTGACAGTTTACCTCTCACGGAGTGACAGTTTGGTACCTGCCCAGCTCTCATGAAACACTGCAGCTCACTCTCTCTCGGTTGCACGCGGAGCTGCAATGCTTTTTTTAAATTCGCACTCTCATCCTAATGAGCCGAAATGACCTGGAGTGTAGGCCAAGGCAATCTGATCCCCCTTTTTTTTTTTATTTCTATTAAACAGCTTTTAATATTTCCCCAAGAATTATTGTTCAGGGAATGCATTTTGGAGAAGGTCTGCCAAGGGAAATGGAGCACACAATGGTAGCCTTGGCAGTGGCACATTGAGCGGATCATTTAAAGGTCATAATGGAGAAAATAATGGCTCTTAAGAGTCATAAAACAATTGAAAACACGAGGTTATTAAAGGTTTTATATAACAGAAGAAAAAGGAGCAAACTTTTGACCCATCATTAATCTTATTCCATTTCTCCACCAAAACTAGAGTGTATATGTGTGTTTTTTTTTGTTTTTTTTAACACGCTAAAAATAGGTGAGTGTCACGTTCGACGTCACGGACGTGCCGGAAAGCAGACTCAGTAAAATGTTCCGGTGGTCACTTATTCAGCCTCTTCCAAACTCTCCAGCCAGAGTTGGTGATTGTTGGACGGTGAAAGACGAAGACGCTTTTAGTGAGTTTAGTTTCCGTCTGTGTTTTACGATGGTCAGCAAAGTAAAACGACTGTTTCTGTCAATGGAGTCTGGTGGCTGTGAGGAGAGCATATGAATTGTATGTTTTACACATTAATACATTTTACATGTTATATATTCACTTAGATTTAGATGCATAAGATGAGCGTGTCCACCCGAGTCATGTTTTCATCACTGATAAACATCGTGACTGCTGCAGTCATTTGTCCCGTGAATGAATGCAGATTGTAACTTTTCCCAGCGAAGACAAAAGCCAGATGTTCGTCGACGTCTCTGCGCGGTGGGAACGGGACTTTAAGCATGCCATCGGATCAGGACTTTTAACGAAAGGAAGTTTGAAGTTGCGAGCACACATTGAGGTCAACATTAACTGGTGTTACCCCACTCACACACACACACACCTCCCTCCCCCTCACTCCCCTCTTAATGTCCCAGTTGTTCGCTCACATCTCAGAGAAATGTCTGTTGGGCGAAGTGATAATTGCATTCCTCAATGATTTCATGCTGAGACGCACAGTGACACTGAATCACAGCCCACTTATTCCAAGGGAGTGTGTTCTTTGGGAGGAAATGAGACAAAAACAATATGACCAACTCCATCCGACCCCGTTCTCTGACATAGAAGTGCACTTCCACTTTTCCCCTCTCCGTGTGTTTATGCCCCAGCGTCCTCTTTGATTTGCTGACCAAATGTGGAGTCAAGTTAGTTCCAGGGAGCACAAATCTCTGCTTACTGGTTGTGAGGGAATAGTTGTTACAGACACAGAGCCCGCTGCTTTCCCAGCTAACCGTATCAGAGAAGCAGCCCGAGCGTCAGTGAGCGAGTACCTCTTTAGAATTAATCCTCGGGGGGGAATGACTGCACCAATGCATGAGGATTACTGCTTTTAGGGCTTCTGATGAAATTCAAATAACAAACGCTTTGCACAAAGTGTCCTGGAAAACACTCTGCGTTTCATAATATCCTGATAAACATGCAAGGATTTGCTGGAACATCTCGCAGTGGTCTGTGCCTCATTTGATTTCACAGTCTTTATTGATATGATAATCGAGTGGTCAGCTAATGCTAATTAAGATAGTCCATTGGTGGAGTTGCATCACGGTAGCTCCTTTCATCCTCTTACTTTATATTCTCTGCCCACAGAAGCGAGCCGGCCACTTCTGAGGCACTGTATTTGGTTTCCATGTTTCCTACATCACACCTCACCTGTTGGCCTAGATGCTAATTTTGCTCATCTGGAACCTGCCGGTAGCACGAGCACCATCGTACTAAAGTGAAAAATAAGGCTTTGCCCACATTACAACTGGATTTCTGTGCATGTGGAGCATACTCCTCTTCATTTATGGATTTAGTTCAGTTTAACATTCAGCCTGGCTTGAGCAAACAGTGCTGGACAACTCATTCCAGGCTCATAAAGAACATAACACTGCTCGGTATTGTTGCTTTCTGTCCACGGTGGTCTCAGTATGCTCGTCGGCGAGGGTATTCTGCCATAGTCAAATCCTTCTTTGTCTGCGTGTCATTGTCTGTGAACGCTTCAGCCTTGTACATGGATTACATGGAAATTGCTCTGTGTGTGTGTGTGTGTGTGTCTGTCTGTGTGTCTGTGTGTGTGTGTGTGTGTGTGTGTGTGTATAGGATTGCTGACTAAAGCTGTATAAAGAGGTTTGGATGAGGGATGGTTTAAAGAGCAGGCAATTGTCATAATGATGATTTAAAGCAACATTGTCCCACTGTAAACATGTTTTATACATTGCCTTGTATACTGTACCTAGCAGAGCCTGCCAACCTCAGTTTCACTAGAATCAACATTACAACATTATGAAACTGTATTGCTATATTATGGGATTATGATTGCGGTGTAATCCTTTGTCTGAGCTTTTGTCAGTTTGACTCTGCCCATGGCCAGCACCCCAGGGTGGACGCTGTGGAAGCCATAGACTATGTTCTCACCGCCAACCCTGCTGCTCAATCTGGATTTATTTCTTAAATTGGATTTTTTTGGTTTGGCTGTTCCAAATAGCAACCTCTGGATCATTATTTCTAATGGCCAGCAGGGGGCGACTCCTCTGGTTGATTGTATAGAAGTCTATGAGAAAATGACCCTACGTCTTACTTGATTTATTACTTGAGTAAATATTTCCCTAATGAGTTTTTGGTCTCAATCTCTTGTTTCAAGTCTTCTTCAACACAGCATGATGTTCATTTAGTACATTTTGGTTCCATTTAGAGTAAAATAGACGATAAAGCAGGGAATGCTTTAGGGTTGGGCTACCTTTCGATTGACAGGTCGCTACCACGGCGTTGTCCTGTTTGGGTGTTTCGTCTTAGAACCCGTTGTTGTAACATTTTGGTCGCCTTAAAATGTCTTGTTCAGTGTTGTTGTACTTAGCTACACCCTCTTATCTCACTTCTGGTTCCAGAAAACAAGATGGCGACGGGTAAAATTTCTAATTCAGGGCTTCACGACCGTAGTCCACAAATCAATCAAGCCAAGGAGCTTGTGTTTTCGGCTCGGTTTGTTTGTCTGTTTGTCAGCAGGATTACGGAAAAACAACTAGTCAGATTTTTAATTCTGTATTTTTCTGTACGAAGGTGTTTGTGGAAGAAATCGTGACGTGACTGCCGCCTGCGCACAATTGTGCTGAATGTCGCAAAATTACCGATATGACTGTGCAAAAATCCGACCTGTATCTGATTTTGGACAACGTGTGAGAGAAAGTCAGAAAAAGATCATATTACTTGTGTCATATATGTGCAACAGAATCAGATACTTGACTGCAGTCTGAACGCACACAAGCAATATGCTGCCCTGTTTACACCACTAAAAAGATTCGCCCTCTACTCTTCGCTCCCTCACACCTGAGAGAGAAACCTCAATATTGACCTACATATCCTCCAGAATAATTTGGCGGCTATTTTTGTGCTATGCTTTGAAAAAAGAAGCCCTGCTACAGTCGTTGTGATGGCTGGATTACACACTGTGTGTGACATTTTAACTTGTGTTTTCCTGCTCAAGGCTGCGCTGCACAGTATGGGTCGAACATCTCCCTTGCCTCCCCCCCCACAGTAATGAGGAACAACAGTAGAAATACTTTCCCTGCACTCAACAATGTTATTTGCATGACAATTGGAAGCACAAAAATACTCGTCTTGTAGCTTTCCAAGCTGCATACGTTGTGCCTGAAATGTGCGGGAAGGAGAAGAGGGTTTCTTATAAACGACACAGGAAAAGGTAGTCGTCACGATCTGTCCTCAGTGCTCTGACCACAAGTCCGAGCATAATTCATCATGAATCCTAATGGAGGGCTGCTGCCAGTTGCCTCTATAACTCTGGCCTATTCCGACACTTTTGCTTTTGCAGCAGCTGCTCTCACCACCTCATGATTGTTTTCACATCTCCAACCTCTCTTCAGCAAACTTTATTTCTTTCATGCTATCTTGTATTTTTCATCCTTCCTGGCCCTGTTTTATTTCTGTCTGTTACATGGTCATTTTAATATCGCCCGTCCTTGCAGTCATAATGTGGAGACGGATATTTTCCCTCTCTGGCGAGGACACAGAGCTGTAACCTGTTGTCCTTTATATTTCCTATCATGCAACTTTGTGACCAGGATCCAATTTTCAGCGAGTGTAATTCCACCCACACAGTCACATTCAAGGCCATAACAAGTGAAAATAAGGGTTACTAATACTGTAATATTACATTTTTGGGAGGCGTTTGGCTCGTGCATGTTTGATGAGAATGTCCAATCATGCATAGACACAAGAGAGAGATGAGGAATTTCAGAGGAGAAATGTAGAAGAGAGAGGGGTGACGACAGAAGGGCAGGAGGAGAGAGACGGAGACGAATCAGGCTTGGAGATGTGAGGAGGGGGAGTGTGTGTGTGTGTGTGTGATTGTGTGTGTGTGTGTTTGGGATGGAGAGGGGGGCGGTGATTACTTGCTGCTGAGGTAGCACTGCATTACACATGAGGATTTGGAATGGCCCAGATAAAGTAATCTATGATTAACTGGGGCGCGGCTGGCTCGCCACCCTGCCAACAGCTGTAGTCAGGGGCGAATTATAAAATTATGGGATGTCCAAACATTTTAGATGCCGCGGGAAATATATTTCCGTACAGAGGGGGGGGGGTGTTATGTTATCAAGTCAAAGGTGACAGCCTGCGACTAGGAAGGAGCGAGTGAGGGAGCACCGGTGCAATTAGGACAAATGTTTTTGGACTGAGGATTGTTGAAATGCTGGAACAGTCCTGGAGGATTTGGGGGGGGGGGGGCTGGGGTGGTGGCTGGCGGAGTGATCCGCGCAATGATTGCTGTAACAACCGTCCGGCGTAATAACAAATCAAATTATAAAGATGGACACCGCGGCACAGACCCCGCCGCCGTCTGAAATTGATTGCCAGCACCAGGAAGCTGATATTGTCGGGCCCGTTCTGTCATAGTCCATCAGGCGTCATTATCACCAGGGGAACACTGAACCTCACGCAGAATGAGGACGACCGCTTCATCCGCACTACTGCTTCGAGTTAAGCAGAAAAAAACAAGCGCAGACTGAACCGTGCTTTATGTTTTCTGTTTTCTTTGTGAACACAACGTTGCATATTGTGTTGTGAAAGCTCAGTGTTGGACGCGGCAGCTCAATCCGGCCTGTGATCGTCATGCCTGAGTGTTGCTGGACCGCCTTGATTGAAGTGCTCTCAAGTCTTGTATTGCCAGTAAGTGCAGCAGCAATCATCTTCAAATCACGTTTTGTAGCACACATGAATCACCCAGAGGTTACAAACCTTTCCAACACTGTCCCTTTTTTAAAAAAAATCTAATATCTGAGGAATAATGAATGCATGCGCCTCTGAGGTTTTATGATTGTGTTTCAGTATTCACTCCTGAGAATTTAACAGGAGGCTATTTTTATTCAGCCATGTGATTAGTCATTTACCTGAAGCAGGCTGTCATTGGAAATCATTTCTGTGTCTTCAGACAGTTCCTCAGTTCATCCAAATGACAAGTGATTTGGCCTGTGGGGGAAATAGAGCCCATATTTTATTGAGAGGAGAGACAGTTCTTTAATAGTGCCAGAAGTTTGATAATGCTCCGTGAAGTGAATGGACTTTGTGTCTGAAGCCACTTACAGAAAATGACTAACACTTAAAATATGGCTCATTACTGAGGTCCAGGAGGTGTCTGGCTCCCAGAATTCTCTACCAGACCTCTCAGTCACACTTTTACACACTCTCGTCTAATTCATGGCATTCATTGTTACATTAAATGTCTCTACACCATAAAGCAAGGTTATTACCATTATTAACGTTGTGTTTTAGTGTCTGTCTGTGTGTTTTTTGGTTTGTTTGCACGTCTGCCAGAAGGATTACTTGAAATTCGACTTGCCCGGTTGTCATGAAAGTTGGTGGAAGTGTGAAACATGGGCCAAGGATGAACCCATAACAATGTGGAGAGGATCCGAATCCTGGGGCGGATACACGCATTATCTTTCACTTATGGAAACGGCCTTGCCGGAGGTCTGCGCTCTTTGAGTGCCCTTCTAGTTATATATGTCGACAGATGTGCTCGGTTTCCTTTTGAACCTTTTATAAGAGCCCATCCAACAGACTGCTTCCATCTGTCCGTCTGTGATCGTATTTTGGCTCCACTCCGTCTTCCCGTCCCCCCGAACAACAGTCTCAGTGTGGTTGTGGTAGTAGAGCTGGTGATGATGAACTCGCTGCACCTTGCCAAGTGCCTCCTGAAGTGTTTTCCTTGCCACAGACAGACCTGCCTAAAAGTGAAGGGATTGCCCTTGAAATGTTCTCTCCGGCTCGTTGCTTTTGCTGCTGCCTATTTTATTCTCTGCCTCACTGTGTGGTGATGTATTTTTCCACGAATGTAGAATCATACAGAGATGCTCTGAAGACAGAGTATCTAGTATCAACCCTGTTTACTTTTTCTCAAATTTTTCAGCGTTGTAGGTTGAACATAAAACAGATTTGTTACATTTTTAGTGACAGACTTCACAAAATACAGAGTTTTACATTCAAATTCAAAAATCATTTAAAAAAATCATTAAAAATAATAAAAAAATCATAAAAAAGTAATTTAAAAAATCCTTAAAGTCATAAAGTCAAAAAAAATTATTAAAATGTCACAAAAAAGTCACAAAAAAATCACCAAGTCACAAAAAAATCTTTAAAAATAGTCATAGTATAGTATATCATAGCAATGTAATTTACATAAGAAATGTTAAAGTAAGTCACAAAAAATCATGAGTCACAAAAATATCATAAAAAAAATCAGTCACAAAATTGTCATAAAGAAAATCATAAAAAAAGATTTTAAAAAATCATAAAGAAAGTCACAAAAAAAATCATAAAAAAGTCACAAAAAAATCATAAAAAAGTCACAAAAAAATCTTTAAAAATAGTCATAGTGTAGTCATGTAATTTACTTAAGAAATGGTAAAGTAAGTAAACAAAAATATCATAAAAAAAAAAGAAATCTCAAAAAATCATAAAAAAAGTCACAAAATTGTCATAAAAAAATCATAAAAAAAGTCACAGTAGGGTATATCATAAAAAAATCTAATTCAAAAACTCATAGTATAGTATATGTCATTACAATGTAATTTAAATAAGAAATAGTAAAGTATGTCACAAAAAAAATCACAAAAAGATCATTAAAAAATCATAAAAAAGTCAATAAAATCATTAAAAAAATCCTAGTATGGTATGTCATAAAAATATCTAATAAAAAGTCATAGTGTAGTATGTCATAACAATGTCATTTAAAAGTCCGTTATCAGGTTTCTTTTCTCTACGACGCTAATGTTTCAGAAACTGCACCACAGTATGCCAGAAGGTGCATATCCAACATTATGAAAATATTGCAATTTCATAGAAGTCGTCATAATCAAAGATCTTGAGCGCTTTGAAGCAGGTTCTCATCCACACTCCATTCATTCTCTCCTGTATCTTTACAAGTCTTCCGGTTCCCACTTCTGACGTCACCTCCACTGTTCTTCATGGAAGAGAGCTTACATGGATTATGAGCTTAGTCTTGCTTTTTCTAGATACAGTTTTGCATTCGGACCAAAGAGTCAGGTCTTTGTTTCATCAGAAGTGGCTTTCTTTTGGCCTCTTATACATACTTTTAAACTAATATTTATATATATATATGTATATATTTATATATGTGTGTATTTACTACACATTTTGTTGCCCTGGTTGACAATCTTAATACAAAATGCCAATACAAAATTGCAGATGTTTGCCAAAACATCAGATACGGGATGTGAAGCAACAAACATTTGACCTGATTCTGAAATGTTTGTTGGTAGTGTGAGTGGAAAGAATGGATAATGAGAGTGTTGCTTTTTACAGATAAAAAAAAAAAACCTTTCATGAGGTTTTTCATTTAGGATCCTCTGCAGACAATTAATGAGGAAAACAGTAAACAACACACTGGCGTTCCTCCATTTTCCTGGAGAGGGAAAAAGAAAACAGACCAACCGGTTTGCTGTCTTCCAAAACCTTTTATACCCCGTCACCTGCCGCCTGTAGCCAATCAGGGAGGGTCTCTGGAAGTAGTGCCACTTGACCAGATGGCCTCAATCTCCCCTCATTTGCAGCTAAATGATACTCAATTGTAGGTTGATAAAAAAAAATGTGAATCAAATGTACCCTCTCAAGAGGCATAATGAAAACATACATATTGTTAGCTGTTCTTTGGAAGGGACTAACATTACAGCAGAAAAAGACAATTTAAAGGGGAAATGTGCTCGTTCTTCTTAAAGGGCAGGTCAGGGAATTAAAGTCCCCGTACGGACAACCCGTGTGTTTCTCAAACGTCACAAGTTCCCGGCTCATATACATTTTGAACGCGCACCTTCCTTCTCAGCACACATACTAACATCGACTCAAGGAAACTACATATTGGGAGCGGAGAAAAATATGATAATATAAATAATAAGTCACAAGTTAAACCCAATTCATCGAGGCAGCCACCGCTAAACAGCGTTAATTCAAGGTTCTTACATTTAGTTGATTTGTTAAACGTATCAATGAAAGTTGGAATAAGGTGGTGAATATGTGATAATAAACTTCACAGTTTATTTGCAGCGTTAATTGACATATAAACGTACATACACACTATAAACCATAAAGAGATGCAAAGGATTTGTGTTTGTTTTCCTCGTTTTTTTCTGTTTTTGGTCTGTTTACTTATTGAAGAATGGAGAAAAAAAAGGATTTTCTTTAATACATCATTCTAAAATTGTGTCAATTTTAATGACCCACATTCGTTTAGACTCCAGTGACCCCGTGGGTTTATCCCACCTCGCAGAATTTAAAAGAATGTACAATAAAACGCTCCATAAAATCTGGGCTTCTCTTTTCGTGATCCTCGTGACCTGCTGAAAGCACAGTTTTGACCAGAGGATCACACGAATCCTTTTGTTTTGCGTATCGAGGCTATATTTTAATTGTCATTGGGGAGTATTGCTGAGATGGTGGTAATTGTATGTGTGTGTGTTTCAAAGCAGGTAGGTGTTAAGTGAAAGGTGTGTGTGTGCAGATCAGACGTTCTTCTCTGGCTAACTTTTAATGAGCCGCTCACTCATTAATCACTTTGAGACCTGCCATTCAGGCCTATGGGCAAGGCACAGACTTCATATTTAGTCTTAAAGAGACAAAGACAAAGGCCGGAAGTGACACATGAGAGAGACTATCAAAATAAAACAGGAAACAAACCCTGGAACCATGACAGAGTGAAAAAAAGCAAAATATTCACGCTTTTATTTCTGGTAAACGTGACTATTGTAATCCTAAATACACATTTAGCAACCCGACAAAAAGTAGTTTAACTTAGTAACATCGGTTTATATTCAAACTGGAAGTAGATCCAAGGCTCGTGGAGCTAAATGTAACCACATTGTCAGGTGATGTGGGAACGAAGACAATGTTCAGCCTTGTTGTCTCAGTGAAGAAGCCAAATCCAGAGTTTTCTGTACGGATATTTTTCAAAGGTCTAGCTCACTTTGTGTAATTGGCCAGATGTATACCACAGGCTGGGTGGAGGGGAAACATCTTTCACACAACACTTATCAGAGGACAACTCGGAGCAAAGACGAGGATGATTTCAGTTCCACCAGAACTCTCCTCTTCATCATTACTTTGTTATTTCCTGGAAGTGGTGGGCTGGATTTTGGCGCCAAGCAGCGTACTCTCCACTGTTCTGGCAATAAATGAGTTGCACCAAACCAGCAGAGAGTCTCATTCACGTCTATGTAATTACAATGAGTGTTAGAGTGTCTGTGAATAAGACCCACCAGCAGCCCGAGAATAGGACTACCTCCACAAAGCATTGACAACTGTGGAACAGGCAGAATTAAGCCCTCTCCATTCATACCCCCTAGTTCTTATTATGCACAAGCTATCTCACTGAGCTTGCTTTTGTGCTGGTATAATTACTTAATCTGAGCAGTCCTAGGGTGAAATACTTTGTGTGCAGCAAGCAGGCAGCATTGCTTTGACTCAAGCTCCCAAAGGGGAATTGAGGCGAGCTTTAGTTTCACTGTTTAAAAGTCCCAAATGTGGTTATGGCCATTGTCAAAAGGGATTCACATTTTTGCTTGTTTTTTTTTTGTCAAAGTTGCGGTTTTGCTTTATTTTCATATGCGTAATTATAGAAATAAATGGAGTTTGTTCAATCTTGAGTCAGATTTTTATCTCTCCTTTATTTCCTCAGGCTGCTTCTTGAAAGCCTTTTATGGACGGCGGGTGTAGAGAGGGATCCAGCGTGCATTAGAGATTGTGTTGTGCACTGTTTTGTGTGGTTTGCTGTTTATAATGGGCCTGGGCAACACTTAACTAGAATGGAGGCCCATCAAGGCAGACCGATAAGGACCTAGGGATCCACTCTAGTCAATTACTGCAAAGTGCCAAGTTCAACTCAGTGGGCCCTTTATGAAGTACACCAGCTGAGTAAACAAATTAATCGTACATCCATGGTTCCCCAACACAACCATACGGCCCAGGGCAATCATACATCAGGCAGAGTGATAGCGGCTGTCTGCACCAGGAAATGGAAGGGTCCCACTATTAAAGATAGGAAACCACATAGGACTCATAAGCTACTGGCCATCACACTTACTCTGCCTCTGCACTGGGGCTGTCTGTATTGGCTTTTTACACCTTGACACTGGCTGTAAAGAGGAAAGTTATGTTTTGGGAATCTGGCTTTTCCAAAGTATTGCTGTGGGATAATACAGTGGAATGATATTCATCTTTTTATTGATCCTCAGGGATGTTGCTGTCTAAAGAAAACCATGAATCTCCGAAAGTGGTGATTTAAATTTCTTTTCATACAACCTGAGGGATGAAGTGTTTCTTTATGGGTTGAGGAAATTCTCCTGAACCACTAAAAAAAAAAAAAAAGTTATAATAGCTGGAAAATGTGTCGTGTCAAAGCAGAAAACAAAGGCGTTCTTCTTAGCTCATGCTGATTACAGTGTGTGTGTGTGTGTGTGTGTGTGTGTGTGTGTGTGTGTGCGCGTGTGTGTGTGTCATGATTTGACTTTGAAGTTGTCCAATATTTACGACACCCTGTCTTTGTGTCGTCTTCCTCTGGTGATGGGCCAGACTGGTCCGTAATCAATACAATGTACAGTCATCTGCTGCACCAGAGACAGTGTGTGTGTGTGTGTGTGTGTGCGTGTGTGTGTGTGCGTGTGTGTGTGCGTCAGAGTGTAGTTCAAAGCATCTCGGGAGTACGAGTTATTTGGTGAATTTGAAATGTTTGAACACTTGCTAATTTTAACTCTGGAACAGTATTTGTTTGTGCCTGCACATATTCTGACATGCAGTTTAAGGCCTACAGTGGCAGCTCATTTATTCCCTATTGCCTAATAAATAAACTAGTGAATTCACTTAAAAAAGTGGAAAATAAATGAATCATTGAAACAATAAAGAAAAATCCAGGATTTGCGATATTAACTAATAAAAACAAAAAATAAGTAAAAACATCAAGGATTATTTACTAACCTATTTAAACTAATTAAATATCTATATCACTGGTGTACTTTTTATTCGTAATTGTCCTTTTGCACATGCTGTAAGACAAGTTTTAGGATTCAGGAAGATTCTGTCATTGACGAACACTTGGAATCACTTGGGGTCAATAACGTCCCCGTAGTGTCTCTGTGGTGTCCGTCGTCTTTCCTTGGCCTTTCAAAAATATGCCTCGGAAAATGAATTCTTGAAAGAACAGAGGACTTCAAGATGAACACACATCCAGTCAATTACTTCTCCTAATCCTTCATCTCATGAGTTATTTGTTTGGACTGAGAAGAACAGGATCTTTAATGTACTCGCTGCAGCCTGAGCGGCCTGTGAGCTCATAATACTCCAGCTTCACCAGCTCTGTGCACACCATCAGAGGAAGAGTAATTGGAGTTGCCATTGACCGAAATTAAAGCATTTACTCAAGTCCTGAAGCTCTGATAATGCACAATCAGCTGTCATAGATGGACCAGTGTATTATCTAAATGCATTAATAATGAGATCATAATATTTGAATGAGATACTTTCCATAAAATGTATTTTCAGATGTCTTTGATTCATGAGGCGTAATGGTTTCATTTCCTCTCCCAAGTCTTCTGTTCCTGGACATTCCCTCAGCTTTACGTTCACGCTCAGGGTGAGAACCACTACGAGCTTCACGTCGGTGCTTTCCTCTGCTGAAGACAATCTATACGTTCATCAATGGGAACACACTGACAGCTACTTCAAAGTGTCCAATGCTCTGATGCTCGTGGTGAATGTTAAGCTTGACTTCTAGGAGAGTAGAAGTTTTCTTTCTTTGTTTTGTGGTCACAGGGGGTCGACCTCTCCGCACCGTCGGGTTGTGTTGTTGCTGCACGTCTTTGCTCTGGGAGATCTGTGTTTCAGTAACGCGGCTGCCGTCGTTCTCTGTTGTCAGATCTTCCGGAGGTGTTGGCTGGTGTTCAAGAAGGCCTCCAGTAAAGGACCGCGGCGGTTAGAGAAGTACCCGGACGAGAAGGCCGCCTACTTCAGGAGCTTCCACAAGGTACGCACACACCCCTGAAACACCTTATATACTTAATCTATCATTTACCTCTTTCAATGCTGCACAGCAATAGAGTCACAATGCAATTAGAGCTAAAATAATAGGTCAAATATTTAATAAGGTAATTATAAGAATCATCTGCGTTTTTATCATCAACACATGGCTGCAACTCGTATTTTCACTGTCAATAAATCTCCCAATTATTTTCTCTATTAATCGATTGATCTATTATATCTATAAAAAGGCAGAAAATAGTGTGAAATGCACATTTTTTTGAGTTCAAGGTGACATCTTGAATGAAAAAGATATTTTTTATAATAGAAAATAAAAACAGTATTTTGTTGCTCAGTGCTTCACAATAAAGGTGCAACACAGTAAGTGTACGGAGGTTGTAGGAATCTTTACACTATTCATATCTGCACAATATACTGCTGTTTGCACAGACAACCTCCATTTGCACTCTGTGCATTACATGCATTACATGTTTAACGTCCGTACATCATCTGCACATGGTAGTACAGCATCACTCAATGCACTTTTTGTATATACTATAGCACATTTTTGCACTTCTGCTTAGACACTAACTGCTTTTCATTGGCTTGTTCCTGAACTCTGCACAATGACAATACAATTTAATTTAATCTAATATCATGTAATCTTTCTGGATTTTTATTTTCTGCCTTGTTTCACTAAGCAAAGGGTTTAAATGTGCATTTGTTTGCTGCTAGGGTTAGGGTTACTGAAGTCAGTCCATCCAGATAATGCAACATGTAGTGACCAGATAGGCATGAAATTAAGAATCAATATTCATAATCTCCGGAGTGTGATTCCTAATGATTTGGTAACACCCTGACCTTTTGTCTCACGCCACCATCTGATAATGTATATAACACCATGTGTGGCGTTCAATAATCTTAAAGTTTATGTCTTGAGCACCAACATGAGATCAAACCTGTCGTGTCGCTGCTCAGAGAACAGGAGTCTAAAGACATCGAGCACTTTCATCAGGAGTTGGCCAACTGGTGGGATGAATTAGCTTGAGCTGATCTGATGGTCGACCACCAGCCTGACATCTAAAAAACGTGTTCACCTAAACTCCCCTTCGTATTTGACACGAGGAAGAAACAAGGCGATGGAAAAGTGCAGATCCTCCCCGTCTCCAAGTGCCTTGAAACGTCCTCGTGTTTTTTTAGCACCAGAAAAAATGATGTTCCATCTCCACAGAAGAACACGTCTCTTTGATAAATGCTGGGAAATATTTCACAATCTGTTGTGGGTTGACAACTGTGTTTGACATGTGCACACGTGCATCTGCGTCCACACGTGTTTATTCAACCAAATGTGTTTTTTTTCTTTGTTTGTTTGATCAAATCTTCATCTTAAAGTGATGCAGTAAAATGCAGCACTTATTGTATAAGATTAAGCTACTCAAGGCGGGTGATTTTCTTTTTCCATTAAAAAAAAGAACATATGGAATAAATACTAAGCCGCACTACACACTCCTACCAAGAACCTTGTTTTCATCTTCATATAAAACAGATGATGGAGTTAAGGATCCATTAAGACACATTTTGAAACTTTATCGTCTCCTCTGGGGCCTTTTCCTTCCCGTTTGAAAGTGATAATCCAGTATATAATATATCTCTCCCCACCTCTTAAATCCTTTGAAATTCTCCAATTATGGCTCATTATCACGAGAGGAGATGATGTTAAAGGATGTAGCACCGTGAACAGTGTTGTATAGTAATGAGAGGAGATAAGAGCAGATGATAGGGGACTCTGACACCGGCTTTGCTACGTGGCTGTAGTTTGAGTCTGCTATCATGTAATTGTGGATTAGGGGATTTCTCTAAAAAACGTGGACATTTCCTCAATCTCCCAGAATGCATGCTAACACGAGCTAGTTGTTTAGTTGTGGTTAGTTAGCATCCCTGTATTGTGAACGAAGCGCCTGCATACTGCATCATATGGCTGTACCCCCCCCCCCCCCGAGGCATCTCATACATACACCCTGCGCCAGAGTGAGCGATGAGCGTGCACATGCACCAGTGCACCTGGTAATGCATCGCCACAAAGATCAAGAAAGGTCTCGTCTGAGGGCTTCATTCAACGCTGCAGTGCTTTGGGAGGAAATAGGCTGCACTGGTGGCTGATTTACAGAATCAACACAAAGGGGACTGGCTTTATATCCACTTTGTTGTTCTCTCTCTCTCTCTCT